>OX381715.1:7037633-7106055 GCA_947462335.1 Harmothoe impar | reverse complement strand
TACAGTAGAATCTACTGTAGAATGCATTTACAGTAGAATCTACTGTAAATTTACAGTAGATTCTACTGTTTACCTACAATAAGCTGTACACCTACAGTAGAATCTACTGTACACCTAGAAACATTACAACTCACATTTTACAGTGTAACGGTGCACTGTACTTGTCCCATGTGTTGGTATACCCATGACTGCTCCTGGGATCTATTATCAGGGTTCTCCACAGAATCACACCGTAAATTCTGGCGCGCCGACGTATAGAAAACACACCATGTAATGTTTTCCAATAAAAAGGGCCAAAATAGGAATAACTTTTATTTATAAGTCATGGATATATGTGGGTTTTTTCCAATAAAAAGTTCTATAATTAGTATAATTTTTGTTTTAATTGATGCATATTACGTTTTTTTTCAATAAAAAATGTTAAAAATGGCTCTAACTTCTGTTCTAATTGATGGATTTTCAAAATTTAAAAACTTATAGATAGCTAAAATGACGCCGGCGGCGAATCCGGGTCAATTTGACGCCGGCGGCAGTAAAAACGATGCAGTATGGGGAGAACCCTGATTATAATACTATAATTATATAAGACTCACCTACTACAAGTGGTAGTCAGGTAGTTTGGACTACTGTGGTGTCTCCAGCAGCACAGGTGTCCAGTGTAGTCCCTGTCCCTATACGTTACTATGGTGTGACTCTTGTGTTTACATCCGCCTGTGGTAGGTCTATGTGATGTACATCACGTAGGGCCTCATGGGGACATGGTTTGTGTGTCACTGTGTCTCCTCTCTGCCCCCCCCCCCTCCACCCACGAGCATATACCACTGTCCCCTATAACTCTGAACGATGGGATAATAAGCCACAGGGGCTAGATCCAGGCCTTCTGTCCTAGCGCTGCTCAGTGAGCTGCTCATCGATGCACACAGAGGAGAGAACAAGGATAGGCCATTCTATGGCACAACATTCTTGAAGGAATTTATAATTGTATGTTATGGTAGTTGCGGATAGAGGGTTGTATCCCGGGGGTTGTATTGACCAAAATGGGAAAAATTGCACCTTCCCATTAAAGGTTTCATACCACTGTTAGGCCCGTTAATACTGCAGATTCACCCTAAAATGTCCTACCACACAGGGGAAATGAGGGACATCAAGGGTAGATTCACATAGAGTCGGTTCTTCAATTGGAATCAAGATGATATCCCCTTGCCGTGGACCAGAGGGCTGTGTCTCACAACCTTGGGCCAATGTGTTTGTCTCTGACTGGGTGCCAGCTCTGACAGGGTGCCAGCTCTGACCGGCCTGAATAAAAACGGATTATTTAGGGCAGATGATGATAAAAATGGACAACTTATGACTAGTTTAGAGAGTTATAACATCCATTAACCTTTTCAGCCAAATTCTATATCCATCAGCCCTAAATAACCCGATTTTATTCAGGCCGGTCAGAGCTGGCACCCAGTCAGAGCTGGCACCTGGTCAGAGCTCGCACCCGGTCAGAGACAAAAACATTGGCCCAAGGTCGTGAGACACAGCCAGAGAGTGGTCTTTTTGGTGATAATGCGCCAGTTACCTACCTGCTGGTACCTGTCTGTATACATACATGTACTCTTCCTGCTGGTTAGGATCCTCCAGGGGGATCCTCCTGCTGTAGTACTTAGCTGCTACCTCAGCTACAAGTGCTCACTGACTGAGTCCCTCAGGTCTGCCCTACTCCAGGTGTGGGGAGCCGGTGGTGCCTGGGGGAGGGCCGTGTTTAGGCACCAACATGTTTTACTTCTTTTCTTTTTGTGGGGTTGTGTTACTGTTATGCTAGAGGGGTGGCTCAAGAAAAAAGAAGAAAGGTGGTGGTACCTACATACGAGTACCCGTCTTTACCCGGGGGCACCACTACCTCTCACTCCACATACACACACACTTGATATCCCTTCTAAAGGCAACACCAAAAAGAAATTGTTTCTCATCACTGAGAACTTAAAAAAATAACTTCTTCTAGGAAAACAATTCCTTTAACAATTTTTTATGAAAATACCTGATAAAAATGGACTTTATGGCCTTATTTGGTTTGGTTTCATCAAATTAATGCTTACAGTGCCAATAATGCATTAGCCAGAGAGAAATCCACATTTCCAACGTCTGCAACTTCTTAAACTCATACTTTTAGCTTGGTGATGAGAAACAACTTTTCATTTTATTTTATTTTATTTATTTATAAATATATTTTATTTTTTTGGTGGGGGGGGGGACTGCCTATTACAGCCTATTACAGCCCTGTGAGTGCTGGGGGTGGAGCCTGGTGTCTAAACACTCAGTGTGTGATTCAGTTTTTCTGAGTGGTTGGTTAGGGAGGTGCATCCTACTCCATGGCAGCATCCCTCCATGATCCCTATACCCCACATCCCCCACCTCTATGACTACTCGTCTACATTTCCAGTTTTTCTTCTCGCCCGCGAGTGTGGTGTTAGTAGTTAGCTGCATGAGTACCGCTCTTTACCTAAGCATGCATGTTGTTATCCTCCTATCCATCCCAGGTAGCACCTCTATCCTACTCCACCTTTCAGCTCTCATCCATTACCTGCACACAGAAAAGAAACAGCGTCAAAAGGGAGTCCAGGTTGTCTCCAGAATGACTCCCCTGTTTAGGGCTGCATAAGGGAGCCTAAGCGACTCCCTTCACACTCACAAAAGTCAGCGTCATTGTCGCTAAAACCACTCTCACCTGAAAGTCGGTGGTTTTAGCGACATGGGGAGTCACAAAGCTCCATGGGTTACCTAAAGGAGTCACATAAGGACCTGGGCTTCCCTAGAGGGAGGGAGGGGGGGGGGGGGGTCATTCTGGAGGCAACCTGGACTGCCTTTCGACACTGTTTCCTTTCTGTGTGTGACGGCATCACCCCTGTATGACGGTCATAATGCATGCATCTGGGCAGGAATTCACGCATTGTGCTTGAATTCCCAGTGCTACATTAATTCCTCATGCTGACCCTACAGGCTTGATACACCAATGAAGCACTGGTAAGTTTTTGCTGTGGGTATGTGTATCGAATGTAGGCAAGGAAATGGACTTGGAACTGAGTAGGAGGAGAAAAGAGTGGTGATTCAGAACAGAGGGAGCATGTAGGAGAGAAAACAGTTTTCTTTGCAAAGTTCAGAGGACGGCCTCAGCTTACTGCATTACCACCACAAAGGCGTTAGGCATCATACCGTCCTCATCGGCCAGAATAGCAGACTGTTCTGTCATTGGTCTCGTAGATGCAGCCACCATTAGTATTAACTAAACATGTAATTATATTTAATGGCTTTCTCGAGGCTGTCAGCTGCCAATGGTAGGCACTAGGGACATCATGGCACCAGTAACAGTAGCCCACCCCGACACCATTAGGTAGAGCTGCCAACTATTACGAATTTTTCGTAATATCACGAATTTGAGCCCTTTTTAAGGCCTGATTCCGAAATTACGAATTGCCCTTCCGAAATTACGAATTTTGAGATATCTGGGTGAGGGAATACATTTATATAAGACGCAACCAAAAAAAAGTGACAACCGGAGTGCTGGCTGATGAGGGAAACCACCCAAATAAGTGCCCTCCTCTGTGAAGGATCTCTAAAAGCAAAAGAAAAATCTGAATCTTGGAAAGTCTTGTGTTTATAAAGTGTTTCATTTTCATATAGAAATCTATCTTACAAGACCTCTTCTCTTTATGTTGGCAGAATTCATATAGTTATGTCCTGAAAGGAAATGTTTTTAATGGGCATTTAGCATTACAAATTTAATTAAGAATTAAAGGGGTTGAAATTACGAATATTACGATTTTCTGGCATCAACATACATTCTGGTCCCTGTGCTAAGCTAACCACAGGGACTGCCTAAACCCAGCAAAATTCAAGGTAGTGGTTGTCACCAGAGCCTTCCTTTTTGCGAACGAGAGTAAAGGTGACCGACCTCCCCACCCGGCACAGTACCGCCTCACACCTGGTGCTGCCTGACCCCTGGTGGCTGCCGCACCCAGTGCTGCCCTCTACCACTGGTGCCATATGGGGCCCTCCACACCCACTGGTATCCACTACTACTGGTGCCATATGGGGCCCTCCACACCCACTGGTATCCACTACTACTGGTGCCATATGGGGCCCCCACACCCACTGGTATCCACTACTACTGGTGCCATATGGGGCCCTCCACACCCACTGGTATCCACTACTACTGGTGCCATATGGGGCCCCCACACCCACTGGTATCCACTACTACTGGTGCCATATGGGGCCCTCCACACCCACTGGTATCCACTACTACTGGTGCCATATGGGGCCCCCACACCCACTGGTATCCACTACTACTGGTGCCATATGGGGCCCTCCACACCCACTGGTATCCACTACTACTGGTGCCATATGGGGCCCCCACACCCACTGGTATCCACTACTACTGGTGCCATATGGGGCCCCCACACCCACTGGTATCCACTACTACTGGTGCCATATGGGGCCCTCCACACCCACTGGTATCCACTACTACTGGTGCCATATGGGGCCCTCCACACCCACTGGTATCCACTACTACTGGTGCCATATGGGGCCCTCCACACCCACTGGTATCCACTACTACTGGTGCCATATGGGGCCCCCACACCCACTGGTATCCACTACTACTGGTGCCATATGGGGCCCTCCACACCCACTGGTATCCACTACTACTGGTGCCATATGGGGCCCCCACACCCACTGGTATCCACTACTACTGGTGCCATATGGGACCCTCCACACCCACTGGTATCCACTACTACTGGTGCCATATGGGACCCTCCACACCCACTACTACTGGTGCCATATGGGACCCACTACTACTGGTGCCATATGGGGCCCTCCACACCCACTGGTATCCACTACTACTGGTGCCATATGGGACCCTCCACACCCACTACTACTGGTGCCATATGGGACCCACTACTACTGGTGCCATATGAGGGGATGGTGTGCGGGGATGGTTCTACTGGCTGTGTGGGGTGGGGAAGTGGCTCACCTTGTGCGACCATATGGCACCATTTGGTTAGTTGACACTATATGGCACCATACGGCTAATTGACACTATATGGCACCATATGGCACCTACTTGTAGGCAGCACCGGGTGCAGCAGCCACCAATGGGTTGGTGTGGGGATGGTTCCACTTGCTGTGTGGATGTGGGGTGTGGCACCAGTCAACCAGGCACTATACGGCACTAGTAGATGTGACGGGTACCATATGGCACCTAGTTGTAGGCAGCACCGGGTGTGCAGGGTGTGGGGGTGGTGTGTGGGGTGGTTCTCCTGGCTGTGTGGATGTGGAGGATAAGGCATCATATGGCCCCATATGGCACCAATAATTACCCAGGTCCAACCAAGCACCATATGGCACCATATGGTTAATTGACACTATATGGCACCAGTGGTGTAGCAGCCCCCAGTGAGTGCAGCAAACAGCACCGGTTGTGGGGCAGGGTGTGTGGGGTGAGCGGGGTAAGCGGGCCACCATTTGGCACCAGGCACTCAGGCACATAAGGACACCAGATACCAAAGCCCACCCTTACACCATAAGGTACCCTAGGGCACCATATGTCACAATATGGCACCAGCTAACCAGGCCCATTCTGAAATCTGTGGTTATCCTAAAGTGGCTATACCAGTGGGTATGGTGGGCACCATATGGCACCAGTAGTAGTGGTTGCGGCAGCTCCTGCTGGGTGTGGGGGTGGGGGGGTAGTGGTGGGGTGGTGCGGGTGGTGGGGGGTTGCAGGGTGGTTCACCTTGCGCTGACACCTGATGGTGCTGGCTGCTGCAGGGTTTGGCTGCTGTAGTACGGGAGGCTGCCAGCAGGTGGGGGTGCGGGCGGTGGCAGACCGCCAGGTGCCAAACCCTCACCTCCTCCACCCTGCTACAGCGCTAAGCACTCACCTAGATTATCTACAGTTATCTAATGTAGATCTACATCACAGCTCTAAGCACTCACCTAGATTATCTACAGTTATCTAATGTAGATCTACATCACAGCTCTAAGCACTCACCTTGATTAGCTACAGTTATCTAATGTAGACCAATGTCCTGTCTCCAAGCACCCACCTAGATTAGCTACCGGTTATCTAATATAGATCTACATCACAGATCTAAGCCATCACCTAGATTAGCTACCGGTTATCTAATGTAGATCTACATCACAGCGCTAAGCCATCACCTAGATTAGCTACCGGTTATCTGATATAGAGCTACATCACAGCGCTAAGCACTCACCTAGATTAGCTACCGGTTATCTAACATAGAGCTACATCACAGCGCTAAGCACTCACCTAGATTAGCTACCGGTTATCTAATGTAGACCAATGTCCTGTCCCCAAGCACCCACCTAGATTAGCTACAGTTATCTAATGTAGAGCTACATCACAGCTCTAAGCCATCACTTAGATTATCAGGTTAGATAGATGTCCTGTGTCTAAGCACTCATCTAGATTATCTATAGTTATGTATTAGATAGCCTATACCTGTACACCAGTATGCCTCATGGTGCAGGTGTAGGCTATCTGACTCAATCTTCGGGTATGTCTTTGCCTTTCACCATGGGTTAACTAATATAGACCAACGTCCTGTTTCTAAGTGCTCACCTAGATAATCCACAGTTATCTAATGTAGATCTACATCACAGCTCTAAGCACTCACCTAGATCATCTACAGTTATCTAATGTAGATCTACATCACATCTCTAAGCACTCACCTAGATCAGCCACAGTTATCTAATGTAGATCTACATCACAGCGCTAAGCCCTCACCTAGATCAGCCACAGTTATCTAATGTAGACCAATGTCCTGTCTCTAAGCACTCACCTAGATTAGCTACAGTTATCTAATATAGATCTACATCACAGCTGTAAGCACTTAGATTTGCTGGTATCTACATCACATCGATAAGAACTCAACTAGATTATCAGGTTAAATAAATGGCCTTTCTCTAAGCCCTCAACTAGATCATCTACAGTTATCTAATGTAGATCTACATCATAGCTCTAAGCAGTGACCTAGATTATCAGGTTAAATAGATGCCCTGTGTCTAGGCACTCAGCTTGATTAGTGACAGTTATTTAATATAGACCAATGTCCTGTGTCTAAGCACTCATCTAGATTATCTATACTTATGTATTAGATAGCCTACACCTGTACACCAGTATGCCTCATGGTGTAGGTGTAGGCTATCTGACTCAATCTTCGGGTATGTCTTAGCCTTCCACCATGGGTTAACTAATATAGACCAATGTCCTGTTTCTAAGTGCTCACCTAGATAATCCACAGTTATCTAATATAGATCTACATCACATCTCTAAGCCCTCACCTAGATTATCTACAGTTATCTAATGTAGACCAATGTCCTGTCTCCAAGCACCCACCTAGATTATAATGTCTCTAAGCCTTCACCTAGATTATCTACAGTTATCTAATGTAGATCTACATCACAGATCTAAGCGCCGACATAGATTATCAGGTTAGATAGATGTCATGTTGCTAAGTACTGACCTAGATTATCAGGTTAGATGTCCTGTCTCTAAGCACTCACCTAGATTATCAGGTTAGATAGATGTCCTGGCACTAAGTACTCACCTAGATTATCAGGTTAGATAGATGTCATGCTGCTAAGTACTCACCTAGATTATCAGGTTAGATAGATGTCATGCTGCTAAGTACTCACCTAGATTATCAGGTTAGATAGATGTCATGCTGCTAAGTACTCACCTAGATTATCAGGCTAGATAGATGTCATGTTGCTAAGTACTCACCTAGATTATCAGGTTAGATAGATGTCCTGGCGCTAAGCAAATACCTAGGTCAGGTCACTCAAAAGTTTATTGATCTATAAACGTTTTGATAAGGCAAGTTAATCTTGGCTCACTGCATTTCTGACAGCAGAAACCTTTCCTTTGTTTATACTTATATTTGTTAATTTTTAACATATTTCTTATTTTCTAGCCCTCGCCTAGATTATCTAAGGGTTATATTATAGAGAATATAAGATGTCCTATCGCTAAGCACTCAACTAGATTATCTGATTACACAGAGGCTGCTAGCCTCAATGTTACAGTAACTACAACTTATCTATACTTCTTCAAGGAAATAGTTTTTTTTCAGTTTATCTGATACAACCCATTTGCCGCCTGTTTGCTATTGGCGGCTAAGGACTACAGACAAGACAGGTCTGTGATTTCTGGTTTCTGGTTTGGCTGATAAACGTACAAGTTCTTCTCTAGAGTTAGAGGCCACTCAGTGCCTTGATGTGCCATGTCTCTAGTCATCATGATGCATGAATGCAGCCCTGGCAAGTATACTTCCCATGCTTCAGGACTGTATTCATCAACTCCTTGATCATTAATGCATCATGCCATTGGTCATCATGATGCATGATTGCAGCCCTGTCGAAAAACTCACCAGTGCTGCATTCAAGCATCATTTCGATCCTACGGTGTAGAGACACAAGTTCCTGAAGTGTCGGCATGATGCACCAATGCAACCCCGGGAGGGTACTCGTTGAATTGCATTGGTGCATCATGATAACAAATGTCATCTCTTAGCCGCATGCTGTCCTTAAAGTGGTAAAGGGTTAAAGCCCCTCTCACTCAAAAAGTAAATTTGTCTCCAGACTCTTCAAAGTGATGATCATAAAATAAACGAGTCAAAAACTTGTCTAAGTGACAAGAGAGTAGGTCTTTTAGCTCGAGATAGAAGACCCACTTGGCATGTACCAGCCCAAAACCCGACATTTGCCAGCTCCAGATTCTATTTGTGGGATGGTAACCTGATAGGTTAGACAACTTTTGACTCGTTTATTTTACGATAGTCACTTCGACGAGTCTGGAGACAAGTTTACTTTTTCAGTGTACTTGCTGAATTGCATTGGTGCATCATGATGACAAATGTCATCTTTTAGCGACATGCACTGCATGAACATTGGCATTTAAGCAAAGTTGTTATTGCTTAAAGTCACTATTTAAGCAGCTTTAAATTCAGCAGGTTCCATGTAAATGTTCAGGAAATATCATAATGACATTTAAGCAGCTTTAAGTGACATCTGCTGGAATTAAAGTGTGACTTTAAGCAGTCCAACCTTTGCTTAAATGCAAATATTCATGCAGTGGTGCTTTCCTTAAAGTGTTAAAGGGTTACAGCCCCTCTGTACACTGGGCAGGGTGCCAGGTGAGAGTGGGATGCTGTGTAGCTGGGTGTGAGTTGGCTGACCCCTCCTCTCACTCACTACACCCAGTATGTCGCTGCTACATACAAACTACCCTTTAGGGATGGCATAGTACCTTAAACCCGCAGATCTTACTGCACGTCCAGTAACAGTCAGAGTGCAGTCGGGACAGGTACTCAGCTCTATATATAGGGGCGCTGGGCCTTTAATGCCTTAAGAGCCGCATAGTGCCTTAGTTAATTAGGCGTTTGACCGTCATGGTTCATGAATGCAGAGCTAGCCAGTAACTTGGCAGTGCTGTATTCATGCATATGACGACCCTACCCGTGAATAGCTCGCCAGTGTTGTATTCATGCATTATAACGACCCTACAGGTGAATAATCAGCATGGTGTATCAATGCAGTGCTAACGAGCTGCATCAGTGCATCATGCTGACATTTTGGGAGTCTTGTCAATCTTGTACGGATGATGCATGAATGTACCGGGATGACTGTAGCACTAGCGGATTACCAGCACTGCATGAACATTGGTATTTAAGCAAGGTTTTTATTGCTTAAAGTCACTATTTAAGCAGCTCTATGTTCAGTAAGTTCCATGTAAATGTTCAGGAAAAGTCATAATGACATTTAAGCAGCTTTAAGTGACATCTGCTGGAATTAAAGTGTGACTTTAAGCAGTCCAATCTTTGCTTAAATGCCAATATTTATGCAGTGTAGAGCTGCATTCAAGCATCCTATGACAGAAGGCCTTCTACCCTAGTGCAGTAGAGCACTAGACAGCTCTTACTCAGTCTATACGAAAACGTGCCGGACACTGGTTATAGCCGGCTTAAAGCCTGCTGGACCGGCGGAAAGTCTGTGTCTGCCATTTCCAGGGCTACATGCCAGTTGTGATCCTGGGCTACATGCCAGTTTTTATGGCTTGTAAATCGGACCATTATTAAGGTTTCTAGAGAGTTAACTAGAGAGCCTGAATATTATGTAAAAAAACACACAATAATTTAATATGATTTAGATATACCAGTAACCTCTATTTAACATTATTTCCTCTCAACATACATCAATTCTTGCTCATTACTACATCTCTAGATACAAACATTTCCCCAGGGTATCTGGGCCTGCAAACATTTAGCCTGCACGGTGAAAATGTCCTGCACGGTGAAAAACTTTTTGTATAGACTACTTACTTAGAGGGTTAAGCCGTCTTAGACTCCTATGTTCTATTCATCTGGCTCTCAACCTTTCTCTGCTAAAAACTCTACCCTGTACCACTTAGTTTTAACATTCTCAGCATTTCCCAATTGACAAAAAACCTTCTGTATATAACTGTGTTTTAACATGTGGAAGTTGTGTTTACAACCACTGACAGTATACAAAGAGCACCTCTGGCACTTAACCCTTTAAGGGCCGCAGACTGCTTTAATGCATTATGCCCTTTATCGCCATTATGCACAAATGTAAGCAACAAGCCGACCCTCAAAGGCTTGATATGCCCCCAAAGGGTTGGGGGTCTAGATAGGGGATCCCCATGTCGCCTGTCGATTTTAAGAAAAGTCCATTGTCCATCTTTCTATTCCTCCTGTCGATTTCAAGAAATGTACATGTCTCCTGTAGATTTTAAGAAATGCTCATGTCCCTTGTCACTTTATTTTTATTTCTCCTGCCATTTGTCACTAAGTCTCATGTCACCTGTCGATTCTAAGAAACAGCCATGTCGCCCTGTCGATTTTCGGGGTCGACCCCCATAGGGCAGGCATAATGCACATGTACAGCACCGGCGAGTTACTCATGGATGCTGCATTGGTGCATCACAACCACAAATTTTGCCTTTTAGGGACATGGCGTCCTTAACGGACTAACATTAAGGCCCCTGAGTCTCTGCCATCAAGGATGTATTAGTAATGGTAAATCATGATGGATGACCAATGGATGAGGGTGCCTCTGACAAATCATCGGCATCCAAATACCCCCTTGGTACTCCTCCTATGTTCTCCCAGGGCCAAGCTTTTATCCCAAGCAATGCGACATCACAGAGCGCCGGGGGTTGGGACATGTGTGTGTGTGGCATGGGTGGACAGGGCAATGGCTGAAGGTGTTCACAAAAAAGGATCCAGTGGCGGATCCAGGACTTTCCAGAGGGGGGGGCTTAACCATGGCCAACCATGGAGTGACTGCTTGTTCCCGTGCACAGCACAAGTGAAGCACAGCGCAAGAAAATCACAGAAGCCATACTACGGGGGTTTGGGACCCTTACCTAGGTGTGGCAGGCACGACTACACTGTTAGAAGTAAGTAGTGTTCCTGTACAGCAAATATTGGGGGCAACTTTGGTTCCAGTAAATTCTGCTGTAGACCTACAGTAGAATCAGACGAGTTCTGAAAGGGCTCACATATTCAACATGTTGGGGATTTGAACTCCCAGCTTCCAATCCATAGTCCTGAACCATGACCACTACACCAGCGAATCCTGCATGTCATGTGCATTAAAACACCTCCTACTTATGTATGAATGGTAAACAGGTCAACACAGGATCCCTGGGGGCAATTTTAGAACTAGACTGTTCATGTCTTAAGGGTTGATATGGAAATTACCTCATTGCAGTAATGTACTAATAAGTACTGATCATGAACTACCATTAGTTGAAGTGTCATCTTATGTTTCTCAAAGTAAATTTTACTATCTTTCCTGCAGATTGTGGAGATACATTGGTTTTATCCTCTGCATATTTTCAATAGGAACATTTCAGTGTACCAAAATATATTATACTTTAGAATTGCATCAGGAGAAATGTTGTCCTGTCGGGACTGGAACCGCTGACCCTCAGACTACATCTCCCACTGCTCTACCAACTGAGCTAGAGGGGCAATCACTTATATGTAGCCTGCATCAAAAGGCTTTTGAAAAGATCAGGTCATATTTCAGCTGTGGAGTATGGTACTCCCTCCAACCTCTCTACTCTCTCTCCCTCTGGTTGCTGGTTATGGGATTTGAACATGCATCTACAGTAACAGAATTGTACATGTTCGGCAAAATTTGCTGTATTATTTTTTACAGCTAAAGTACTGTATAGTTACAGCACATTTTGCTGTTCACAAACAACAGCTTTTTACAGTGTAGGCACCATCAGGACCCTTACCTAGTTGTGGCAGGACTGTACAGGACTAGGTACCATCAGGACCCTTACCTAGTTGTGGCAGGACTGTACAGGACGAGGTACCATCAGGACCCTTAGCTAGTTGTGGCAGGAGTCCAGGCATGACTAGATACCACCAGGTCCCTTACCTAGGTGTGGCAGGGGTCTGGGTAGGACTAGGTACCATCAGGACCCTTACCTGGTGGTGGCTGGAGTCTGGGTAGGACTAGGTTCCATCAGGACCCTTACCTAGTGGTGGCTGGAGTCTGGGTAGGACTAGGTACCACCAGGAACCTTACCTAGTTGTGGCTGGAGTCTGTACAGGACTAGATACCATCAGGACCCTAACCTAGTTGTGGCAGGAGTCTAGGCATGACTAGGTACCACTAGGACCCTTACCTAGGTGTGGCAGGGGTCTGGGTACGGCTAGGAACCACCAGGACCCTTACTTAGTTATGACAGGAGTCTGGGTAGGACTAGGTACCATCAGGACCCTTACCTGGTGGTGCCTGGAGTCTGGGTAGGACTAGGTTCCATCAGGACCCTTACCTAGTGGTGGCTGGAGTCTGGGTAGGACTAGGTACCACCAGGAACCTTACCTAGTTGTGGCTGGAGTCTGTACAGGACTAGATACCATCAGGACCCTAACCTAGTTGTGGCAGGAGTCTAGGCATGACTAGGTACCACTAGGACCCTTACCTAGCTGTGGCAGGGGTCTGGGTAGGACTAGGTACCACCAGGACCATTACCTAGTTGTGGCAGGAGTCTGGGTAGGACTAGGTACCACCAGGACCCTTACCTAGTTGTGGCAGGGGTCTGGGTAGGACTAGGTACCACCAGGACCCTTACCTAGTTGTGGCAGGCGGGTAGGACTAGGTACCACCAGGACCATTACCTAGCTGTGGCAGGGGTCTGGGTAAGACTAGGTACCACCAGGACCCTTACCTAGCTGTGGCAGGGGTCTGGGTAAGACTAGGTACCACCAGGACCATTACCTAGATGTGGCAGGGGTCTGGGTAAGACTAGGTACCCCCAGGACCCTTACCTAGTTGTGGCAGGACTGTACAGGACTATGTACCACCAGGACCCTTACCTAGTTATGACAGGAGTCTGGGTAGGACTAGGTACCACCAGGACCCTCACCTAGTTGTGGCAGAAAGCACTTAGTCATAATCTCGGTCAATGAATGGCTTTGTGCACTGTGTCTGATGTAGAAATGAGGCTAGGGCTGTTTTAAAGAAGCCCCCCTGTTATTTGTGGCTCCTAGGGTGCTTAGGTGTTGTAGGCTGGGGGACTGGGGATGTGAAGGATCAATGAATCGTCCCACATAAAAGGTACATCATAGAGCCTGGTTGGACCGCTGCACTGATATTCTTTGGCTCCCTATACAACCGATCTCTCAGTCACTGTAGCCTAACAAAGTTAGTCATTTTTTGGCTTCCTATACGACCAACCCGGGTTAGTTAATTGTCAGGTCAGTCAGTATACTGACCAACTACCCTAGGTCTTCTCAATCTCAATGAGGTTTAGTCTAAGTCCTTTTGAGTAAGGCATTAGTCATATGTTGTCATGCCTCAGTCATTTTTGAATAGCACTTGGTCATCCCTGACTAATGTCCCTATGACTAACCTAAGATAGTCACTACAGACTAAGGGCCGGGGCATATAGATTTTCTGTGTGGTAGGACAGCTGCTGGCCGGGAGTAATGAGGTGGTGCTTGGAGAGTGAAGCGGACAGGCTTCTCAGTATCGACACCACTTACCGGGCTATAAGGGGGAGGGGGTAAAAAAATTCAACTCTTCTTGGGGGGGGGGGAAATAATTTCCAGCGTTTTCAGCAGAAAAACCCAGGCTTTACTGGCAGTGTCTCACTGTAATCTTCTATAATTCGCGCTCTACATATGTTTAGGACCATATTAATAACGATACGGCTTCCATGATGCAGTTCACCCGAGGCGATTTTGTTGGGTCCTGGTCGGTGATTACGTTCCCGCCCAGCGCCATGTTGTTATTGCAACGTTCTCCCCGTGATCTTCCTATGTTAACATTTAGAATGGCCTGCAGCGAAGCTGCTAGTCATGGAATTTAAAAATCCACAAAAATATGTACAGAGCGAATATTAATACAATATTGAGTTAAAAAGCTAAATTTCGGAAATCCACGAATTAAAATCCACATGAAATTGTACTATTTAGCAAATTTGCGAAAGTTATTGTTGTCACCTTTGTTAGATAAGAGTTAACTTTGATATCTAAAAAAATCAGCCCTGTCCTTTGAGAGTTTCTTTGATAATAGTTTCATAGATGACAGTTGAGATTCATTTGCTGGTTACTTGTTGCTGGTGGCTCTGTGTCTTACCGTACAGGTGTGATATAGACGTCTAGCAGTTATCGTACTCACCTAAAACAGAGAACAATGAAACACATCAAATGAGGCACACTACATGATTACATACAAATGGTAGCAATCTCAATTTTACCAATTTCTATGATATCTTGGGAAGCAGTTAGGATGACAGTTCCGGAAGAAATAAATTCTAGCCATAAATCGCAGATGACTAGATTGGACTATTGTGTTTTTAGTGATGCACTAATGGGTTGATATTTAGACACGCCTTTGGAATAGTGACGCTAAAAGGTGATATTTGTCATCATGATGCTTGAATGAAGCCCGGCGAGTTACTCACAAGGGTTGCATTTATGCTTCCTGCTGCATTAGTGTGGCCTTTGTGGCCATTAAATGATTAAAGTGTTAAACTTAGATGGCCCCTAATTCCTCCATGTCCCATCCACAGTGCCTCTCAGTGTACATAGCACCACCCTCTAGTGTACCCGGTACCAGGCAGTAATAGGGGTGGCATCTCCACCCACAGGCCTCAACTGAGCAGCATGCTTATGCTAATAGATGACTGTATGTAGCCCAAGGTATGACAGAGCTAAACACTCATCATTTGTCAACCCTAGGTGGCCCTACTGTACCATGTATTTGGACATAGACGGTAATGCCGTCTGGTTAGCAGTATACACACTGCTTAGTAGAGCCCTCTAATAACCCTAGATAGTCCTCCTGTACCATGGGTATGGCCATAGACAGGTGGTACCATCTGAAGTCTAAAGATGATGGTTGACTATACAGTTTACATATTACTAACTAGATGGCGCTGTTCTCTATGGCCAAATAATACATGGCACAGTAGGGCCACCTAGGGTTGAAAGATAATGGCCCTCTAGCTCGGTCATACCTTGTGCTACATACAGTCATCTACTACAAGTATGAGCATGCTGCTCAGTTGAGGCCTGTGCCGTGTAGCCGGTAACAGGCAGTAATGGATGTGGCATCTCCACCCCGCGGCCACCTCTTGTCACCGTTTACGGCGCGTGTTGAGTACCCTCAGCCTGCCTGCTAATGCTACCACACACACACTCTACACACTAGGGGGGTGGGGGTAGGATATGGAGGATGCAGGGATCCATTTTCGCTGGCGAAGGTCGCCGGGCAGATTCAGGTTTTTGAGCAGAACCGCACCCATAATTTCTCTCATAAAGCCTCGCATTTCCACCACTCTTTCCTTTTCTCGCCATTTTGGTGCAAAAACCACCTAGTGTTAGGCCAAAAAATCAAAAGGTGTGTTTCAGGTTACATAGTGTGAAAATGTAGGTGGGGTAGGTCAGATTTAAAAAAAATTGTTTTCGACTTTGGCCTAAAGTGTGCCTAAAAATTGATTCGTAAACTTCAGCACCGACTCACCGACATTGATGTTGACTCGTGGACTATGAAATTGACTCTGAAATAACCCGAAAGTTACTTTGAATATAGATATTTTTTCAAAATTGGATAAAACATTGGCCTGTGTACTTAAAAAGTTGTCGGCAACACTGTAAAAATAACGGTAATGCTTAACAATATTTTACTACTTACATACTAACAAATATCTAATAGTTTACGCTAATATCTTCAAATTTATGCTAATGCCTCGAAATCTCTTGAAATCTACGTTATGTATGCTATTTATTAGCACCATGTTTCTTGGCGGTTTTAAAAACTGTACACTGTACCATAAAGTCTAGTGTAGGAGCAGAATCCTCTCATAAGCCACACCCCTAACATAGGGGAATCATATAAGTCGAATCTGGGGTTTGTTTATTGGTATTTTAGTACTGTAGCAGGGGTAAATACTAACTTTTTCAGCTGTGGGCCACCCGGGCCCGTAGCTCCAAAAACCTATGGGCCCGGACTTTTAGCTGTGGGCCAACGAATATATTTTACTTTTTTCAAAGAGAAAATCATATAAATTCCTGATTTACCAATGTTAAAATGACACCAAATTGCTTCATTTCCTCACATTTTTCTCTTTCTAACGACATATTACATGTCAGTTATATTCCTATCAAATATCTTGCAAAATTTCCTGTGGGCCACCCGGGCCCATAGCAAGGTAATTCTGAAGAAAGCTACGGGGCCGGACCAAAAATTACGGGCCATTGGCTCCCGGGCCAGCGTTAGTGTCTACCCCTAACTGTAGTACTTTCTAAATAAGCCGCATCACAAAAGCATGTTTGACATCAAATTAAAGCTGCTACGCGTACTAGCTGTGGTTTCTACGCAAGACTTTATGGTATTTGCCGCCTGGCTGGGGGAGAGTGATGAGGGAGGAGGGAGGAGGAGGTGACATGGAGACCAATACCAGTATCTTGTAGAGGGCCAATTGCTGCAAAATCAACTACACTCACCAGCTCACCCATGGTGCTGCCTCCAGCTCATAACGGGCGTCTATATGTGGCTTCTGGACATGGCTTCTAGACATGATTTTAATATATAGCTTTAAGACATGGCTTCTGGACATGGCTTCTAGACATGGTTTTGATATATAGCTGCAAGACATGGCTTGTGGACATGGCTTCTAGACATGATTTTGATATATATAGCTTCTATACCTGGCTTCTATACCTGGCTTCTAGACATGCTTCTAGACATGGCTTCTAGACATGGCTTCTAGACATGGCTTCTAGACATGGCTTCTAGACATGGCTTCTAGACATAGCTTCTAGACATATTTATCACACAAAACCCAACCCTTTATCTTTTATTTTTTTGAATATTTTATATTTACTAAATATGTCTATCTGTCCTAACTTAAAATCTCAGTAGATATGTCTCAAACAAAATCTCAATAAATATATCTCAATCACAGGATTCAAACTCAATGCCTCAATTTCAACATTTCACGTGTTTTTTTGAGTTCCCCAGTTAACCCTCCCCCCCCCCCCACATGTTCCTGACCTGATGTCAGGTGGCAGTTAGTCCTGCCGTCTGTCAGTCCCCCGGCTGTCTGTCAGCATTCCCGCTCCTCTCCGTCTTCATGATTTATTACTTACTGTGGCCATTAGTCATGATGGCCACCCTGTACCCGCTGACAGCCTGATCGTAGAACAGCTAGCCCTTTTAGAGTTGCATAGCGCTTACAGTGCAATGGTGATTAGTTTTAAAGCCCCCTGCGTAGCAGGGGACAGGCACACAACACCTTCTGGCTGTGTCTCACCAACTTGGGCCAATGTTTTCATCTATGACCTGGTGGCGTCTATGAACGGGTGGCGTCTATGACCGGATAGCGTCTATGACCTCCTGAGAGAAAAAAGTTTATCTAGGGCAGGTGAAGATATATATGGATATATATCGCCATTTTCTTTATTTTATCCCTTACATATCAAAGAAGAAATTTATTTTTTCTAAATCTTATATTTTAAGATGGCCGGTCATAGACGCCACCCTGTCATAGACGCCACCCGGTCATAGAAGCCACCCGGTCATAGATGAAAACATTGGCCCAAGTTGGTGAGACACAGCCTTCTATAGGCCATGCCAAACTTTGGAAAAGCTGTCTACGACACTGGGAGACTCTGGATGGAACTGGAGCGAGATAAGGGACTATAGAAAGGGATGAAGGGCCTCGAGTGTGGGTGCTTCTGTTCTATTTGACTATACCTGTATGTTGTTTTTCTTTCCTTTTCCCTCTTTTCTCCATTGTGTGATTGCCTTTGTGTGCTCTCTTGTGTTGTCTCTCTTGTCGTTTTAAAAATATAACATCTAAATACTACATCTATTGGATGAAGGGATAAGGCCACACTTTTTTTTTTATATGGGTTACGGACTCCTCAAAAATTTACCAACGCACGGAGGACGAAATAAAATAAATAAAAAATAAAATATAGTTGGCCCACGGGTGTTTTATTTATTTGCTGTATGGAAAGCTTCGATATCCCAATAACGGAGGAAAAAATAATTCCCATTTAAAATAAATGAAAGGGAGATTGTTGTTTTCCTGTTGATTTTAGCTTTCCATTAGTATATCGCACTACTTATCTTTTATTTTTTTCTTTATTTTGTTTTCTCTGGAATAGATATCGGAGGGAATAAAAAAAAAAGGTGTATATTCCAAATTTTATTTTTATTCTGATTTTGGTCTTTACTAGTGCGGCGGGCCCGTAACCCAAATAGTAAAAAAAAGTGTGGCCTAAAGAAAATATTGCATTAAAATACTATGAAACTCTTAAAGGGAAAGCTGTCAGTGAAGTCTTGCCTATTGAGGAACTAGGCAGCATTTCAAGGGCTACTCAAGGATGAAAACCTGCACTGTATATTTTATGTATATTTTGAGCAATGACAATCATTGCAGAGCGAGGGAACCAGCAATACCTCTGATGTAAGGTGGATTGTGGAGATGCTCCCTAAGACAGCTTTGCCCATATAGGGCCTGGGGCTTTGCCAAAAGGGCATTTTATGCGTACTGTATATACCACTTCCTATACAGTGGCCACAAATCGCACTCTCAGTATCACTATACTACTTACATATACCAGCCCTGTTACTGGCCCTACTAGCATGTTATTGCATTGCTTCTATGAAGAATCACAATTTTTGTATACCAAGCGTTGTTTTTAAATTTTCAGAAGTAGATTTGTTTCTTAAGCATGCTCTACATGTATTAGTTATTCTTCTCCATTTTTGAATTTAAATATTCATACACATTTCTAATTTGTCTCTTTCTGCCTCTATTCCAGGTGAGTTCCACATCTCGAGGTTCCTGATAAACTGATGAGTCATTCTTCAACCCGTTTAAGGTAGAATAGTGCATCTATGCCCTTCATTTAGGCCCTTTTGTCGTCACAATGCAATAATGCAGCAATGGCAAGTATACCTTATCAGGACTAAAGGTTCTTTAAGCAACGTTTGGGTTTATTAGATTTGTACGGTCGGGGTTGCCAACTCAGGCTTATTTGGTTTGTATGATTGGGGTTGAATGAGGGATGGGCGGTGGTCCAAGTTGGCAGGGGGTTCCTGACAAGCAGTAGTGTGTCTTAGTTGTACGGCTCAGTAGTTGGGCTTCTTGGAAGTGGTGATCGGGGTTCCGGGTACTAGGAGGATCGTCTAGCAGACTGTTGGGGTAACATTTCAGTTAGATATAGCTGAGGTATCAGCAAGATGGGAGATTTGGCCAAACCACTACTAAAGACCAATGCGCCAAGAAACGGTGACTTTTCAAAATAAAGTTGTGTTCACATTCGTTTCAGCAAAATGCACGCAACATTGTCTATAATGGCTATATTCGCATACATCTCATATTAGGAGATTCACAGGACAGTTATCTTTCAAATAGTATACATTACAATGCAGGATTTTGAGGTTATATTCCTGGATTCGCTGGTCACACTTCAGAAATGTTCAAAAACTTTATCAGCGACTTTTCTGAAAAGTCACCCTTTCTTGCTTCAATGGTCTATAAGACTATAGGAGGTCGTATTCCTTCATTATAGGTGTTATCCCATTAACATCACCTCACACATTGAAACAACCCATTTAAATGGTCATCTAGGAGCAGCTTGCCCTCTTTTGATGTTAACATATTCAGAGTTAACGGGTTTATGTTGGTAATTTGTGATGGACAGACAACCCCGTAGGTGATAACGCCAAGCACTGAACATTTATGGGAGCTCCCCCTTTGAGAGGTGGCCATCCTCCTAATCACAACCCCCACCTACAGTTTTATCAATTAAGATTCTCTTTGGCAGCTTCACCAAATCCTTCGGCATTAGCTACTGTAAACATAGATATTTTTGCTGGTATAAATCTTTGCGGATTTGAAAAAAAGTTCCATTTTGCTAGGATTTGAATTCGCCGATTTTTAAAGGGTTATAGAGCTATATTTGAAAAAATTTTGCTCTGTACATATTTTCACAGATTTCAAAATCTGCAAAAATATTTCCAGCACGAAAATATATACAGTATACTAGCCCATAGTGAGGATCCCTGGCAGTGGGTTACCTGGGCTGGGAGGCAGGCAGGGTATAGTGATAATCTGGTTTTCTCCGTATGGGCGGCCATGTCAGTTATAACCTCGGAATCTCTCGTGAGACTTGGGTAGTGACCATACACCTATACACCATAGCATGCCAGGAATAGGCTACATTGTGAGAGGAGAGCCAAGATGTCACGAGATTGCTCATGTCAGTGCAGTCTATACGAAAACCTGCCGGACACCGGCTATAGCCGGCTAAAAGCCTGCTGGTCAGGCAGAGATTCTGTGTCTGCCGGCCCCAATGGCTGGCTATGATCCTTGTAAATCGCTTGTAAATCGGACCATTATTAAGGTTTCGAGAGTAAACTAGAAAGCCTGGATATTTTGTAGAAAGTTACCCAAAACTAGGCAATTGCAACCATCCAAATGATTTGAATATACCAGTAACCTCTATTCATGATCAATTTCTATGTAAATTCTAGCTTTATGATAATTTTTCTTGATACAATCATTTCCTCTGGGTATCCGGGCCTGCAAACATTTAGCCGGGCCTGCAGAATAACAAATCTGCAGGACTGAATGTCCTGCAAGGCGAAAAACTTTTCGTATAGACTGTCAGTGTAAGCAGAGTGGTCGCGGGAACAAGTCTTGATTCCGGTAGAGCGCTATAAGTGGCAGCTGGGTGTGGCCGGATACAGCATTACAAGCCCGGATAGAGGCAGGCAGTGGGGGCGGCCGCCATGTTGTTAATGGCCGCTCGACGTGTCACGAGTCGTTAACTACCGCTAGTGTGACAGGACCCAGTCTCACCGAATAGATGCAGGCTCAAAATCTATGAGCGGCTGACGTCTATAACTGGCTGATGTCTATGACCCGGTTGCTCAGATCACTCAGTAATCTTTTTTTTATATTGCAGTCTATACAAAAAGTATATGTAGTAATGAGCAAGAATTGATATATGTTGCGAGGGAATAATGTTAAATAGAGCTTACTGGTATATCTAAATTATATCAAAAATCATAGTTTATTAACTTCCGTGTGTTTTTTTTTACATAATATTCAGGCTCTCTAGTTAACTCTCTAGAAACCTTAATAACGGTCCGATTTACAAGCTGTAAAAACTGGCATGTAGCCCAGGATCACAGCCAGTCATAGGGGCCGGCAGACACAGACTTTCCGCCGGTCCAGCAGGCTTTAAGCCGGCTATAGCCGGTGTCAGGCACGTTTTCGTATAGACTGATATCGTCTAATTAAGGGTGGTTCCACTATAAAGGGGGCATGATTTCTTCTGGTTTTAGAGGAGTATGCTGCCTCAAGGGGTGTCTATGGTACTGACGTGTGCAGTGGGTCATAGACGTCAGCCGGTCATAGAGGTCAGCCGGTCATAGAGGTCAGCCGGTCATAGACGTCAGCCGGTCATAGACGTCAGCCGGTCATAGACGTAAGCCGGTCTTAGATGTCAGCCGGTCATAGGCGTCAGCCGGTCATAGACCTCAGCCGGTCATAGATACCAGCCGCTCATAGATTTGAACCCTTGTCGATTTTGTGAGTCTGACTCAGAGTTATTAAAGGTGGCCCTTCATCTAGTGTGCTCTTTATCACCGTCGTAAAACCAATAAACCAATACTTATAATGGGGTTTTCAGACAGAGAATCTGGCTTAAAAATTAAACTAATTCGGCCCATAACAAAATAGATGCCAATAGTCAGGGACCAATAGTCAGGGCCAATAGTCAGGGACCAAGGAGTAAATGATACTAGCAAGACTGTTAATTATTGATGGAACTAGTGCTAAAGTGAATCTCCCAGGATTTGGCTGACAAAGGGGGAAATACAGATTAAACTGCAGGGGTCTATGTGATACACTAACTGTCTCTGCGGAAAATGAAAATGGAGCTAGAGGCCCCTAGCTGACTATAGGCCCATATACATGGCTGCCTGTCTTGAGACAGATACAAGTTGATAGTCTTTGACCAAATGACGTCTTTGACTGGCAAGCTTCAAAATGATTTTTAAAAGTTTGATTTAAATAAAATTTGTAATGTTCATAGTGTTAAAATGTGCTTTTGGATTTCCCCCCCCATTTTATTGCTATATAGGCCCCATTCCAGTAGTTTAACGCTTGCCGGTCAAAGAGGTCAACCAGTTGTAGAGGTCACCCGGTCAAAGGGGTCACCCGGTCAAAGAGTTCATCCGGTCAAAGACTTCACCTGGTCAAAGACGTCATCCAGCCAAAGAGGTGACCCGGTCAAAGATGTCACCTGGTCAAAGACATCATCCGGTCAAAGAGGTGACCCGGTCGAAGATGTCGTCCGGTCAAAACGTCAGGTGGTCAAAGACGTCAGCCGGTCAAAGAGGTGACCCGGTCAAAGATGTTGTCCGGTCAAAACGTCAGGTGGTCAAAGACGTCAGGTGGTCAAAGATTTTGTCCAGTAAAAGAGGTCATCTGGTCAAAGGGGTCACCCGGTCAAAGAGATCACTCAGTCAGATATGTCAACCAATCAAAGAGGTCACCTGGTCAAAGACCTTACCCGGTCAAAGAGATCACCCGGTCAAAGACGTCACCTGGTCAAAGACGTCATTCGGTCAAAGGTGTAACCCGGTCAAAGAGTTCACCCGGTCAAAGATGTCACCTGGTCAAAGACGTCATCTGGTCAAAGACGTCATCCGGTCAAAGAGGTGACCTGGTCAAAGACGTCACCTGCTCAAAAACGTCAGCCGGTCAGAGAGGTGACTCGGTCAAAGATGTCGTCCGGTCAAAACGTCAGCCGGTCAAAGACGTCAGCCGGTCAAAATTTTGCCCGGTAAAAGAGGTCACCTGGTCAAAGTGGTCACCTGGTCAAAGAGGTAACTCGGTCAAATATTTCATCCAGTCAAAGAGGTTACCCGGTCAAAGATGTCGTCCGGTCAAAACGTCAGCCGGTCAAAGACGTCAGCCGGTCAAAATTTTGTCCGGTAAAAGAGGTCACCTGGTCAAAGTGGTCACCTGGTCAAAGAGGTAACTCGGTCAAATATTTCATCCAGTCAAAGAGGTGACCCGGTCAAAGATGTCGTCCGGTCAAAACGTCAGGCGGTCAAAGCCGTCAGCCGGTCAAAATTTTGTCCGGCAAAAGAGGTCACCTGGTCAAAGGGGTCACCTGGTCAAAGAGGTAACTCGGTCAAATATGTCACCCAATCAAAGATGTCACCCAGTCTAGGTGGTGACCCGGTCAAAGATGTCGTCCGGTCAAAACGTCAGGCGGTCAAAGACGTCAGCCGGTCAAAAGATTTTGTCCGGTAAAAGAGGTCACCTGGTCAAAGAGATAACTCGGTCAAATATGTCAACCAATCAAAAAGGTCACCTGGTCAAAGACGTCACCCAGTCAAAGAGATCACCCGGTCAAAACGTCAGGCGGTCAAAAACGTCAGCCGGTCAAAAATTTTGTCCGGTAAAAGAGGTCACCTGGTCAAAGGGGTCACCTGGTTAAAGAGATAACTTGGTCAAATATGTCACCCAATCAAAGATGTCACCTGCTCAAAGACATCACCCGGTCAAAGACACAGCCACATGTGCTGACCAGGTAACCTCCAGCCTGATGTAACAAGTCTAATTACCTACACAGTTACACCATAGTGGTGACATAACCTGATTGGCATGTAGTGTTGGGAGGACAAGACGCCTCGTCCACACACAACTGGTAACATGACCGCATCGTCTCTGTACGCATCACTGGTGATCACTAAGGGAGTGGTCATTTTTTAACAACAGGGGGGGTTGGTGGATTTGGGGGGGGACCAAAAAAATGTGGACCCCTTGAAGGGGGGGGACCAAAAAATTTTGGACCCCTCTTGAGGGGGGGACCAAAAAAATTGCACCCCTTTTTAGCGAAAAAGCCAGCGCGTTATTATAGCTCAAAGGGGTCGGCCACGCTCAATTTCAACTTGCCTGAGGGGGGGACCAAAAAATTTTCGACCCCTCCCATGGGGGGGACCGAAAAAAATTTGACCCGCTCGCGCGAAGATACACCAACCCCCCCTGTTGTTAAAAAATGACCACTCCATAATTACGAGTCATATTGATAATGAGCACCCCTTTATAGTCCTTACACCGCAGTTGGCTGAGAGAACAAAATAAGTGGCCTGGCTGTATTTTACATACATGGCTGTATATGGGTGTGGTCCATTGAACAGCCTCTTCTCCTGAGAGTCAGTGTTAGTCATATATTATATGCATGACTAGCTGCATAAGTGTTATAAGCCTTGGATAATGGTAATTATCTGCAGCTGGTGCCTTGGATGATTACCCTGGCCTTGGCTTATAACACTTATACAGCCACTCACTTGTACTATATCTAATATATAATTGATAAATGTTGCATGTTGAGAAAAGCATTGTCTGCACTTGCAATAAGAGCTAAATGTTCCCTTATTGACAGTTCCACTATTGACATTTTGAACTGTCAATAACAGGTATTTTTCCCACATTGTCAAAAATAGGAATATTCTCCATCATTGATAGTGTGTACTGTCAAAAGCGTTTTTGTGAGAGTTACTGTTGACCAGGGACAGGCTGTTTAGGCCACTCCAAATAATATACATGTTTCTCATCACTGCGTGCGTCACCAAAATCGACTTTCTGAGATTTTTTTCCTTCTTTTTTCCCAATTTTAATTGACAAATATGAGTATATTTGGTATCAAATTAATGAAGCCTGCGGTGCAAGGAATGTAAAGGGGTGGAGAAAACATGCATATTTACAACTTTCGCAGATCCTTAATCTCTTCATTACTTGAAATGTGAATTTGGTTCTCTGAGAGCCTACAATGGTACTCTATATGTATGATTTAAGCCTCAGCTAAATTTAAGATAAAAAGAAAAAGAACTAAAAACGCTCTCATGGCTTAGTGATGAGAAACAATATATCAGCAGTGGTAGTCTGTGATGAAGTATTGACTCACTTCAGCCTTTTTGACTCAGCCAACAATTGACGGCCATTAAATCATCCATACACATCCTATATAACTCAATAGGATCTGTCTGCTATGACGCATATACATAGGGCCCCAGACAGGGCGGTATCTGTGTCCCTTGTCGGTCCTCAGAAATGCTAATGTCCCTTGTCAATCATAATAAATGGGTCTTGTCCCTTGTCCATTTAAAGAAGTAGGTTTGTCCCTTGTCACCAACCCCCAGCATCCCCTTGTCCCTTGTCCATAAGGGTTAAAATAGGGATTTGTCGCCTTGTCAATTCTACCCGTCTAGGGCCCTATACATGGGGGTGTATGGACTGTAGATCAGCACATTGCGTGTATGAATACATTGTGCCTGTTTACCTCCGGCTAATACCTACTCCATAGTGGAGCTGATGGTCATGTATTAGTCCGCATAGTGCTTTAACCCTTTAAAGGCCCAGCGCCCCTATATATATATAGAGCTGAGTACCTGTCCTGACTGCACTCTAACTGTTACTGGACGTGCAGTAAGATCTGCGGGTTTAAAGATGGCATAATACCTTAATGCATCATGACCTTGGTTGTCATGATGCATGAATGCAGCCCTGGCGAGTAACTCACCAGTGCTGCATACAAGCATCATGACAACCCTACAGCGTTGAGACACTCTGGAGTGTCGCCAGTGCTGCATTCAAGCATCATGCCGACCCTATGAGGTTGAGACACTGCCGAAGGCTCGGCATGATGCACCAATGTAGCACTGGCGCGTTACTCGCCAGGGCTGCATTGGTGCATCATGATGACAAATGTCACCTTTTAGCGACATACATCCTTAAAGGGTAAAAGGACTCGTCTATCCTGGATCAATACCCCACATGAGGGGGATTAATGTACCCATATATCATGCAGCGTATGGAAAACCAATAACTGCCTGGTGCTGGGTACTACACTGGGAGGTCTATATCTGCATGGGGGTGGTAGCCCTCATCAATATGTACAGTATGGGAGGGGATTAGCTGCTGAACTACACTGTGAAAAAGTGAGCAGTCTGATGCTGGCAGTGTTGCCGATATCACTCCACACTGATGATCTGTATATTTTGGCTATACCAGGGGCGTGGCAAGCAGTTTCAAAGGGGGGAGGGAGAAGGGGGGGGGTTTCAGGCCAATTTTGCCGTGGCCCTGTATACACATACATGATCTGGGCCTTAGTCTGCAGTGGCTATTCAAGGTTTTTCTTAGGAACATTAGTCAGAATGACAAACTGATATTCAAAAATGACTGAGGCAAAACAAAATGTGACTTATGCCTTACTCAAAAAGACTAAGGTAAGTTGGTCAGTACTGACCAACCTGACATTACTAACTGACCTAAGTTGGTGGTATAGGCAGCCAGGGAATGACTACCGTAGTGGCCCGTTTAAGCGCACCTGCGCTTATAAATTTCAAGTCCCTGTTACCCCATGTGCTTAAACCGGGACCTGCGCCTATATGAGTCCCTTTGATGAGAGATTTTCGGTTTCAGAGGGGTCCTACACCTGCGCTTAAACAAAACCTGCGCTTATTTGAGACCCCTGCGCTTATACGGGCCATTACGGTAACAAGGTTAATCACCATAATTATTGAGTTGTTAGCCAGTACTGACTAAGGTAAGAATATCAGTGCACTTTGTTACCAGCATCAGGCACATTGAAGACAGTCTGACAATACTGTATTCTGTTTTAAAGGACTGCAAGAAAGTCTGTTAATACCAGACTATGCTCCCAGAGTCTGGCAATGCCATGGGAAAGGGTAGAAAGAGATAGAGATAGAGAAATGGATGCAGGGGCGAGAAACGCAAAGATAGAGAAAAAAACTAACAAAAATTACGATATCAACAATGGCCCCAGCATCATTTGCGGTGAATTCTATTCTTGATCATCACAGTAACTACGCACGGCGCTCCAAATATGATACAGTACATTGAGACTCCCCGTTACCATGCACGTAACTGGTTCATCATCACAGTCAATAATAATGAATACATCTGATGAAAGCCCCGACTCTTCGGCTTTGTTAAAAAAAGAGGTTATAATAAAAGAGGACGCGGACTGCGCCGATCCATCATTCACGGGCAGTTGGTGATGCCTGCTGCTACTGCAGGCACAGGCTAAAACTGAGTAGCACGCTATGCTTGGAGTAGATGACTGC
Organism: Harmothoe impar; assembly: GCA_947462335.1. Classification (NCBI taxonomy): domain Eukaryota; kingdom Metazoa; phylum Annelida; class Polychaeta; order Phyllodocida; family Polynoidae; genus Harmothoe; species Harmothoe impar. The sequence goes on along the minus strand of OX381715.1, from coordinate 7,078,314 downwards.
ATATAGTAGAAAGCATGACAGAGCTAGACACCCATCATCTTTTAACCCTAGATGGTCCTACTAAGCATGTATTTGGCCATATACAGGTAGATAGAGCATCATCTGAAGTCTTAAGATGATGGTGGACTAAGCAGTTTACATATTTCTAACTAGATGGGCCTACCCTCTATGGTCAAACACATGCCACAGTAGGGCCATCTATGGTTAAAAGATGATGGGCATCTAGCTCTGTCATGCCTTGTCATCTACTACAAGCATAAGCATGGTACTCAGTTTAAGCCTGTGACTGCAGCAGTGCCTGGGAATTGGCTGTTGAGGCATTTACTGGGGGGTCAGGGCAGGCCTATAACTCAGCCTATAACTCAGCCTACAACCCTGCTCAATGGGAGGGGAGGCTTTATGGTTATGCATTACCTGTTACGCCTTGATGTCTCACGTAATGCAAACACTCGATTATAGATCCGATAATCAATTTGATGTAAATGTGCCAATTATTGGTAGGGGGTGCATGTAACATGATACCATATTGCACCATTCAAATAACCCATGCAAGCGGATGATGATGTATTGGCATATGGGGATTATGTTAATGAAGTGGGAATATTTCTCGACTGCTCTATAATAGACCCGCCTATGCCTTGTATGTGTCCACTGCTTACTCACCAACAATTTAGAGTGAGGCGAGGCTTTGTAAGCTACATCAGAGGCTTTGTAAGCTACATCAGAGAGTGAAGCAGACCCTTTAAGGACAGCATGATGCATTAATGCATCATGCGCTTGGTCCTCATGATGCATGAATGCAGCCCTGGCAAGTAACTTGCTGGTGCTGCACTCAAGCATCAAGTCAACCCTATGGGGTTGGCACACTCCCATAGGGTCAGCATGATGCACCAATGCAGCACCGGCTAACTCGCCTGGGGCTGCATCAGTGCATCATGATCACAAAATATCATCTTTTAGCGACATACCATCCTTAAAGCGACATAGTCCGATTTTTTTTCATATTTTAAATCCTGCTTAAATGTGTTTCATATGTTAGTACATAGACAAATGCCAACGCCAATTGATACCATCTCTGTTGTATTTCACGAGTGGGGGCTGGGGCCATATCCCACGAAGCTGCAGGCTGAGTGGGATATGCCCCTGCCTCCACGAGTGAAATACATCAGAGATGGTATCAATGTAGTTGGCATTTGTGTTTATTTTTTATTTGAAGCTATTTGATGAAGAAAAACTATCTTTTCCTAGCCCATTGAATACGGCCACATTGTATTCAATGGGGGGCATTGAATACGGCCCTTCAGTGCTAAAGCATAGGAAATCTTGTATTTCAAAAAAATAAAATACGATATTTGGAGGATAGGGCCCAATAAAATGTCATCTATGGGTAATACAAGGTCAATAAGTGTCAGATGTGGCCCAGGTATAGTATTTTACAGTGTATTTTTTTAATAGGGGAATTACAGCATGCACTCCAAAATAGAAAATTGAGCCATGATCTGATAATTAGCTGAACTCTATGCTGAATCCTAGGGACTGAGATGAAATAAAGTAGCCAGCACATGAAGTATAGCCATAGATAACATTCTGGTTCATTTTTACCTGAATCGAGTTTTGAACCCTCATCACCGGACCATGTAAAAGTGGGAGGTGAGAGGTGAAGACAGGTGTGTAGCCTGCTAACAGCACCAGTCGGCAGCCGTCAGTCTCTAGCTGACCCATCCTGCTCATGCCGCTGTCACAACCAGCTAGAGGTCCACACTTCACTCTGTCACACTTGCTATCTTTTGAAAAGAGTAAGGGATGTGCTCCCGTAGCGGTTGTCTTCCTGACCTTATATATTTGATCAATCATCGCATATATTTTTTTCACAAATCAAATCATTAAAAGTCTAATGTAGTTTTCTTGCCATGAATATGACCTTCGCTGTGGAAATGTGACCTAGGCACTTTTCTTGAGCATGCATATGGCGCTGGTACCGACTAGACCTTACAGCTCAGACTGCCTCCTGGTGCCTGAATGCTGAACTACAATCCACCTGTCCAGCCCAGCCAGACCTGACCGCAACAGACAGCCGGTGACTCAGGGCGACTCGAGGCGACTCGGGGTGAGTGGGACTGGCAGGGGCTGACAGGGGGTCAGGGTGGACATTGATCTAAGGTGATGTACGAAGGACCTTAACCAGTCTGTGGGTACTGCCTCTATATTACTATAAGCCTCTCCTGCACACTCCCCACCCAGGTGTTGAAACTGTGGTTTCTTCACACTGACAATTCACTCAGTGGGTTGTGGGTAGCTAACTGCTAGCGGTTAATGATATTGTATAGATCCTTTTGCCATCCCCCTCCTCCAAATTCCATGACAATCAAATCCAACCAATTCCCAATACCAGGCCTCCAACCTATCCTCAATACCAGGTACATGTTTACAGGTTATGAATGGCCACTCCACTGTACCTCACCCCTCACCCTGTTCTCTGGGCTGTATCACTGCTGAGTATCACTCTGAAACTGTAGCTATTACTATGTCAGGCCTCATTGCCTACTGCCCAATCTTCCCTGCCTCCTTTCCTTTCAAATTGAATATTAATATTCATGGCACTACTTTCAGGATCCTACCCATGATGCATAGAGTGAATTGTGAGTGACAACATACCTTGCTATGGTCACGTGGGAGTGTGACTCCTGCACACCCAAAGGAGGTTTTGAATGGCCTCATTTTGTATTAATTTAATTTAATTCGAGTAATTGCCAAATTCAGAATTTTATTTTTTTCTGTCACCAGAACGCCAGAAAATGCATAAGATACGTGTAATAAGACCTTGTTCTTTTTCTTGAGTCCTACTGACTTCCCCAGATTCCCCCAGTGGTAAACATTCAATTCTGGGGTGCTGTTTGGAGATTCCTCAAAGTGAAGCTGCTAATGAGTTACTGAGCTCCATGCTATGGTGCCTTCCTGCGTCCAGATACATCACACTGTTCTGACAAAAATACACCCCTTTAGAGGCGTTCCCCTCACAGTGCCGCCGGCCTGTTACAGCTAATGTGCTGATCATAATTAGACCGGGATCACCGAACCCCATTAAGGCAGTCCCACCGACACCTGCTGCTACTAGGTAAGGGTCCTGGTGGTACCTGGTTCTGTACAGACTCCTGCCACAACTAGGTGAGGGTCCTAATGGTACCTAGTCCTGTACAGACTCCTGCCACAACTAGGTGAGGGTCCTGATGGTACCTAGTGCTGTACAGACTCTTGCCACCACTAGGTAAGGGTCCTGGTGGTACCTAGTCCTGTACAGACTCCTGCCACAACTAGGTAAGGGTCCTGATGGTACCTAGTGCTGTACAGGCTCCTGCCACAACTAGGTGAGGGTCCTGATGGTACCTAGTCCTGTACAGACTCCTGCCACAACTAGGTTAGGGTCGTGGTGGTACTCAGTCCTGTACAGACTCCTGCCACAACTAGGTAAGGGTCCTGGTGGTACCTAGTCCTGTACAGACTCCTGTCACAACTAGGTAAGGGTCCTAGTGGTACCTAGTCCTGTACAGACTCCTGTCACAACTAGGTAAGGGTCCTGATGGTGACTAGTCCTACCCAGACTCCTGCCACCACTAGGTAAGGGTCCTGGTGGTACCTAGTCCTGCCCAGACTCCTGCCACAGTCTAGTCCTGCCCAGACTCCTGCCACAGCTAAGTGAGGGTCCTGGTGGTACCTGGTCCTGCACAGACTCCTGCCACAACTAGGTAAGGGCCCTGATGGTACCTAGTGCTGTACAGTCTCCTGCCACCACTAGGTGAGGGTCCTGATGGTACCTAGTCCTGTACAGACTCCAGCCACAACTAGGTAAGGTTCCTGATGGTACCTAGTGCTGTACAGGCTCCTGCCACAACTAGGTGAGGGTCCTGATGGTACCTAGTGCTGTACAGGCTCCTGCCACAACTAGGTGAGGGTGCTGATGGTACCTAGTGCTGTACAGGCTCCTGCCACAACTAGGTAAGGGTCCTGATGGTAACTAGTGCTGTACAGGCTCCTGCCACAACTAGGTAAGGGTCCTGATGGTACCTAGTGCTGTACAGGCTCCTGCCACAACTAGGTGAGGGTCCTGATGGTACCTAGTCCTGTACAGACTCCTGCCACAACTAGGTTAGGGTCGTGGTGGTACTCAGTCCTGTACAGACTCCTGCCACAACTAGGTTAGGGTCCTGGTGGTCCCTAGTCCTACCCAGACTCCTACCACAGCTAGGTAAGGGTCCTGGTGGTACCTAGTCCTGTACAGACTCCTGTCACAACTAGGTAACGGTCCTAGTGGTACCTAGTCCTGTACAGACTCCTGTCACAACTAGGTAAGGGTCCTGATGGTACCTAGTCCTGTACAGACTCCTGCCACAACTAGGTAAGGGTTCTGGTGGTACCTAGTCCTACCCAGACTCCTGCCACAACTAGGTAAGGGTCCTGGTAGTACCTAGTCCTGTACAGACTCCTGCCACAACTAGGTAAGGGTTCTGGTGGTACCTAGTCCTGTACAGACTCCTGCCACAACTAAGTCAGGGTCCTGGTGCTACCTGGTCCTGTATAGACCCCTGTCTTTAATATTTATTTCAGGCTGGTTTCTCTATTATTGCATCGATGAAATAATGCTAGCAATTGCCTACATGACCACATATACTTAAACTAAGATTCTAGCAACTATCATGTAAGAATATCAAGTATTTACATTACAAATAGACGAAATCTGTTAAGCATTGTTTGCTTACCATTCGCCATCTTTGATGGGCCAACTCCAGATTCCAGGCCTAGTGCTCCATAGTGCCTATGAAATGGCAGTGCAGCAGTCAAGACTGTATCAGGGTGGTTCATTTCAATTGATCATTTTCTATTCAAAAGGCCACATATTGAGTTTGACATCTCACTATTTGGCTTATTTTTTAACCTACATTTTCTTTTGTTTATAAACCTTTGTTCTAGAGTATTTACAAAATTCTTTCAGTTTTGGAAAGAAAAATTAACTATGCATTTTGGGAGTCAAAGGGTGTATTGATATAACGATTTTGTTGATGCGATGATTGAAATTCCTGAATTCATTGGTATTTTGATTAATGGGGTATCGATGACATCCCTAGACCAGTCTTTGCCGGACAGTGGCAATGTCCGCCTAAAATAGCTCTGGTCCAGCAGAATGACTGGTGTTGCAAGACATGATGTCCTTTGCATTCTTGGCTTTCTAAAACTGAAAGAATTTTTCAAATATTCCAACTAGAACTGAAGTTACAAGTTCTAGAGTACACTTTAATAATCTAGGCAAATTAGAGTAAGTTTTTGCTATTATTTTCTTTTATAAATGCTATTCTATTCTAAATATTATGCAAAACTTTGATTTTGGTATCCGGTCCTGCAGAAATCTATCCGCTCCTGCAAAATTGGCCAGCTGCAGGACCGACTGTCCTGCATGCTGAAAAAGTTTTCGCAACGACTGCTAGACTGTACCCCCAGTAACAGTGCTGCCTGCTGCCTGGGTGACTACCTGTAGGCACCATTAGCATGGAGTACCTGCTAATACATCTCCAACACCCACAGCCATTACCTGATTTTTACCCCTCAATCGCTGACAGCAATGGCCGAGTTAACGATAGATGGCTGTTTAACGCCGGTAAATGTTGGCTTTTTCTGCTTGTAGCTATTATTAACAAACATGGGGCATTCATGCTACAGGAAGCACAGCAGACCTTAAACCTTTAAGGATGGCATGATGCCTTAATGCATCATGCCCATGGTCATCATGATGCCTGAATGCAGCACTGGCGAGTTACTCGCCAGTGCTTCATTCAAGTATAATGATGACCCTACAGGCTTTGACACGCCCGAAGGGTCGGAATGAAGCACCATTGCAGCACCGGCGAGTAACTCGCTGGGCTGCATTGGGCAAATGTCATCTTATACATCAGTCCTTACAGGGCTATAAACCTTTAATGGCCGTAAAGTGCTTTAATACGCCATTCTTTTTCTGCATGATGCATGAATGCAGCCCTGGCGAATAGCATGCACACGCTTCATTCATGATCATGCCAATCCATCAGGACTGAATCAACCCTATAGGGTCGGCATGGTGCTTGAATGCAGCACTGGTGAGTAACTCGCCGGGCTGCATTCAAGCATCATACCAATATAGTACCATGTAGCCCTAATGAGTTAATTGCACCGTCACGTCTCCTCCACATCCATGCAGTCCATGTTACCAAAATAAAACAGGTTTTGTGATTTAACGGCTTCATCAATTCCAGAATGGAGTTTATTTTTGAGCTAGATTGGGGATTCTAGATAACCGCCATTCACCATTGTTAGGGCGCTTCTGCTAATAAGCGCACAGTATTACCTAAACGAGAAATAACCCGGGAAATGGGACCAGAGGAGGTTATTCTAGACATGGCCTATTAGCAGGTAGCTTCATATTTGTGATAATTTTAGATTTGTAACCTAAATCCAAAAGTCATAATTAAATGGGAAATTGTCCAGCTATACGGGTTCAGTGCTTGATGTGCCATGTGGGCAAACATATATGTTTTTGTGCCCGATAATTTTCACAAATTTGCTAAAATTTATAAATTTGCATGTATTTGAAATAACAAATTTCCGAAAAGTAGGTACAGAGTGAATTTATATTTTCACAGTATTGTGTCAAGAGCTGATGCCCCATGTATAAGTATGTAAACAAATGCCGATGCCCATTGACACCGTTTCTGTCGTGAAATACGTCAGATAGGTATCAATGTAGTTGGCTTTTACATTTATTTTTGATTTGAAGCCATTTCATGAAGGAAAGACTACTATTTTTTTAGCCCATTGAATACAGTCACAGTAACCAATACAAGATTAAGTAATGGCTGCCCCCACAGGAGGATCAGCCTGACCCCTATACATGTGAGCCAAATCTTCATCCTTGTTGAGAAAGTTCTGAAGTTTTCTCTTTTATCACTGCTTTTAATTCTGGAGAAGTGAGGAAGGTTTCTGAGGAGGATCCTGTTTGCATTAAGCTTCAGAATTATGGCTCCACTATTATGTATAAGCATTTTTTCAGACCCAAAAAAGTGAAATGGTTATACCCTCACCCACATAAAAAGAGAAGTTCAAATTATTTCCGTTCGACAAATTCCCCACGCCGCTGTTATCGAAAATTGACCACTCCCTAAGGCTCAATACAAGCAATAACATCGATCTGCAGACCTCTCCCTCTGGTCAGATTCTGTCTGCCCCAGTAGGGAGCCTGGGGCGCCCTCTGGTGGTAAGGCAGCACACTAGGGGGCAGCACAGGTGTCATCAATACCACATTAAGGGGCCCGCTTTACATTAGGGGGAGCCGCCCCAGGGTCTGACAGACGGCCGCTCCCCATATACTCTACACATAGATATTTTTCGCACTTGACATATTTTTGCGAAATTCGCGGAATGAAAAATGTGAAAATATGTACAGAGTGAATATCTTTATAGTACGACTCAATAAACTACAATATTGCATAATTCGTGAATTTAATACACTCAAAATCGCAAAAATTTATACACATGGAAATATCTATGCTTACAGCACCCTGAACCCTGTATGGACGGCATGTCGCTGAAAGGTGACATTTGTCTTCATGATGCACCAATGCAGCCCCGGTGAGCAACTCACCGATCATCTCATCAGTGCATCATGCTGATTCTTTTGGAGGCTATCCATCCTATAAGGTCGGCATGATGCTTGAATACAGCACTGGCGAGTCACTCGCCAGGGTTACTCGCCAGGGCTGCGTCATGCATTATGGCTACCACATTAAAGTGCTCTCCGTCCCCTAATGGCCTAACACATACCCGCCCCAACATACCATGCTCCTCACACATGTCCCGCCCCAGGCATACTCCACAATGGGAGCTTGAGGTAGCATTTCACTATAGAAAGGGACAGCTTACGTACCACCTTGGTTACAAGCCTACCGCCATTATAAGCCGAATGTGAGTTTGAATGAAAATAGTGGCTTGTATGTTAAAAGTGCTTGAAATTCGTTTCCACTGTATTCCTATATATCAACAACTCGGCTATAAGCTGAATGGGAATTTGGGGGTTACAGTTCGGCTTATTGCAAATAAAAACACCTAAAAGAATTAGGCGTATAACCGAGGTTTTACGGTATGTCTCTCTATATGTCTTCGAAATGTCTCTCTTTATATGTTTCTAAATGACCCTTCCTAACATGCTTTGCTCAAAGCTTTCAATGTATACCAGCTGGTACTATGGTCTCAGGCTGACAGGGTTGCCACCCTCAAGGAAAATGTCTGGGAAAAGTTTTCTGTTCCAGGTCAGGGAAATGTTAGTGAATTTCAGATTTTTTCACAAGATGTCAGGGAAAATGAGATTTTCTGAAAATGTCAGGGAAAGTCAAATTTTGCCAGGGGAAATCTTGGAAATCCCTCCATAAGGTCACATGTTTAAGTGAAAAAGCCCCCATGTTACTCTGATTTTAAGGGAGATCAGAATTGTTTTTAAATCGTGTAGAGGTAGAGGGGTAAATTTGTGTGCGCACAGGAACATATTTTGGTGCATTTGTGTGAACATCGACCACTCCGCCTCTTGTAAAATAATGAGGACTCCCTAACTAAAGCTACATTAGGACATATTAGAGTGAGCAGATGACTGAGGATGTGAGTTATATCCACAGGAGGCAGAGAGAGGGAGGAGGATGCCACCATAGACTCCAGATGGACATGTATGGAAGAAGGCAAGTGGACTTATGGTGATTGGGTGGGCGGGGGGACGGGGGCGGGGAGAGGCCCCTCATTGATCGTGAGTCGATATGAGAGTTCATCTGTTTGGATTAGATTGCCTGTGCTGAGGCAGTATCGTCTTACTGCGGGAAATGTCATGAGTGTCTGCCAACCTTATTACATCTGTAAGGACGGCATGTCGCTGAAAAATGACAATTGTCATCATGATGCACCAATGCAGCCCCGGCGAGTAACTCACCAGTGCTGTATTGGTGCATCATGATGACTCTTCAGGAGAGTCTCAACCCTGTAGGGTCGGCATGAGGCTTGATTGCAGCACTGGAAAGTTACTCACCAGGGCTGCATCCATGCATTATGACAACCAAGGGCATGATGCATTAAGGCATGATGCCATCCTTAAAGGGTTACATAGAGAGCTGGGTGAGCTGTCAGGGAGTACTGCAGGTACAGGGGACAGGCTGTTAGCTTGGTGCTGATGGGCAGCTGGGAATACATGGTCAGGTAGGGCTTCAGCATGTATTGTGTCTGTTTGTATAAGCATCATTAACTTCTACTGCGTCGGAAAAATTCAGTTAAGACTCAAGAATTCATGTGTTTTTTTTTTGTTATTTGACACCAATGCAATCGCAGTGAGTTTGCCAGGTGCCAAAACAGTAGGGGAAGATGGCCACCTACAAAGACGACAAAATAGCTGCTCCGCTCCTTCTTAATACACTGTCAGCTGCCAGCCTGGATCTGCTCTGGGGGACAATATGGCCGCCTACACAGAGGGACAATATGGCCGCCTACACAGAGGGACAAGATGGCCGCCTACACAGCTGGACCCACTACACTGGTATACACCCCAGCTGCCGGCCCTGATCTGCTCAGGGGGGACAAGATGGCTGCCTACACAGGGGACAAGATGGCTGCCTACACAGGGGGACAAGATGGCTGCCTACAGTGGGACAAGATGGCTGCCTACACAGAGGAAGAAGATGGCTGCCTACACAGGGGGACAAGATGGCTGCCTACAGTGGGACAAGATGGCTGCCTACACAGAGGAAGAAGATGGCTGCCTACACAGTGGGACAAGATGGCTGCCTACACAGGGGGACAAGATGGCTGCCTACACAGGGGGACAAGATGGCCATCTACACAGGGGGACAAGATTGCCATCTACACAGGGCGACAAGATGGCTGCCTACACAGGGGGACAAGATGGCCACCTACTGAGGGGGACAAGATGGCCGCCTATACAGCTGGACCCACTACACCGGTATACACCCCAGCTGCCGGCCCTGATCTGCTTAGGGAGACAAGATGGCCGCCTTCACAGAGGGACAAGATGGCTGCCTACACAGGGGGACAAGATGGCTTCCTACACAGGGGAAGAAGATAGCTGCCTACACAGGGGGACAAGATGGCTGCCTACACAGGGGACAAGATCACCGTCTACACAGGGGGACAAGATGGCTGCCTACACAGGGTACAAGATGGCTGCCTACACAGGGGGACAAGATGGCTGCCTACACAGGGAGACAAGATGGCTGCCTACACAGGGGGACAAGATGGCTGCCTACACAGGGGGACAAGATGGCTGCCTACACAGCTGGACCCACTACACCGGTATACACCTCAGCTGCCGGCCCTGATCTGCTCAGACCGGAGCGCCTCTGTCTGGGGTGCCCCCTGGTGGCCAGCAGAGGAGCAGCTCATAGCTATTTATAGCTACCATGCTGCATTTTACATGAGGGGGGAGTCAGGTAGCATTAGGGCGTCCTGGACACTGCACCCGGGGGGGGGCTGGACACTACAGGGGGGTTGGTGAAGGCTCGCCGGGTCGTCATCACATAGATATTATTCTGGTCATTAACTTAAAGGTATACGGGACTAGCAGTCTTTGTGAAAACCTGCAGGACAGCGGCAATGTCCTCCTCAAATGCCACTGGTCCAGCAGATTGACAAGTGTAGCAGGACCGAATGTCCTGTCACATGTTTGGCTTTTCTGAACTAAAATAATTTGGTTGGGTATCTAAGCCTGAAATATGTTTTTGTCAATATACTGTGTGAAACTATGTATTTATGCTGATTTGGCCATAATCTACAATAATATTTTCTACTTAAAATGCATAAATTATCAGATATATGTTGGTATCTGGTCCTTCAAATAGGGAACCGGTCCTGCAACATTGAAAATCTGCAAGACCAAATGTCCTGTGGGATGAAAAAGTTTTCGCAAAGACTGGACTAGAGCATTAGGCTATGGGGGCCGCCATCTTGGCTCAGAGCAATGTATTGTGGTTCGGCCCTCGACTCCAGAGCAGTGCATCATGGGTGAATTTCTTATCAGCACCTTTGCTCTAGGTGTGAAGGGAGGGGATTAGCCTGATAAGGAGATGGATGTTTAGACCCCGACGACCTGAAGTACCAGGATGCGCTAGTCCGGTATAGTGCTAGCTGTTCCGCATTGTATGACCCTATTTGGGTGGTGAAGGAGACAGGGGCAGTGAGAGTGGTTTGACAGTGTATTATGATGTTGTCCTCATCAGCTTCGGCTGCCTGTATATATGTACCATACTGTCGTGTTCTAGCATTTTAATTTATTCGCGATCCCAGTTTTGAAACAAGAAACCCGGTGCTGAAACACCTCCTCTATAAAGGGCCAGAATGCCGGTCCTCCCGTTCACCTTTAAATGCGACAGTATGAAGATATGATAGCAGTATTCTATTTTTACCATGATGATACATGATTGCATTATAACTTAAGGACCACATTGAATTACTCATGCCTACCCTATGGGAGCATATTCTGCCCATTCGGCACAATGGTTCCCATGAAAGGATTATTTGTGTGGGCGTATACATCCATCACATCTGACAGGGGTTTATCTGGTGCTGCCTACATAATCTAACAATAAGGGAATACCCCCCCCCCTCCCCCGCCCGGGAGACAAAATGGCTGCCTTCAGAGGGGGCAATATAGCTGCCTATAAAAGAGGCCAAGATGGCAGCTTACACAGCTCGCTTGGCTCCGACTGTTACTTCGTTATTTTCTATCATTATGATATATGATTGCGTTAAGAGTTAAAGACCGCATTAAATTACCCATGCCTACCCTATAGGAGTATATCTGCCCCTTCGGAACAATGCTTCCCATGAAAGGATTACCGTGAAACCCCTCCTTTAAGACGACCTCACCTTTAAGACGACCCTCCTGTATATGAAACAAATTTTACAATGGTTTCCTCTTTAATCCTATATAAGAAAACCCCACCTTTTAGACGACCCTCTAGTTGGGAAAAATAAACCCCAAAATCAGGCCGTCTTAAAGGCGGGGTTTTACGGTAGTTGTGTAGGCGTATACATCCATCACATCTGACAGGGGTTTATCTGGTGCTGCCTACATAACCTAACAATAAGGGAATACCCCCCCCCCCCCCGCCTGGGAGACAAGATGGCTGCCTTCAGAGGGGGGCAATATAGCCGCCTATAAAAGAGGACAAGATGGCCGCTTACACAACTCGCTCAGCTCGGACTGTTACTCCGTTATTTTCTATCATTATGATATATGATTGCGTTAAGAGTTAAGGACCACATTGCATTACTCATGTCTACCCTATGGGAGCATATTCTGCCCATTCGGCACAATGCTTCCCATGAAAGGATTATTTGTGTGGGTGTATACATCCATCACATCTGACAGGGGTTTATCTGGTGCTGCCTACATAACCTAACAATAAGGGAATACCCCTCCCCCCTCCTGCCTACTACAGTGGTAGACATAATCTAACAATAAGGGAATACCCCCCCCCCCTGCCTGCCTACTACAGTGGTAGCCAACTGCTGCTTCCACAGCAGGGCACAGTCATTTAGTGCCAGCTTAGGGGGGGGGGGGGGAGCTGGTGGATATATGGGGGGGGGGGGGGGGGATCACTATGAAAAACAGACCTCAGTACCATTTTTTGGTGAAAATTTCTCACTTTCCCACGCCTAATGTCTAACCTCCTCCCACGTTCTGAAGTACCAAGGGGGCTAGTATCTACCCTGCTCTCTCGGAGAGAAGTGGCTTTCCCCCCCGAAAATGTCTCACCCTGGTCTGTGTCATATTTTTGGTCTAGCAACAGGGTCGCCCACCTGTCCTTGTCTGCCGGTCCCCTCGGACAGCACAAACATAGAAAAACAGACCCTGAGTGGGGGGGGGGGGGGGGGGGGACAAAACTCAAAAAACCTCCGTGTTGGGGTGTTCAAAGTCAAAAACGGTCTATTTACATGCCCACGAACACACATGATTCCAGGCGCATGCAATTTTAGGAGGGGGGGGGGGGACATTTCTCAAAATCCAAACATAGTGGGGGGCTCTAGATTACTTTTGGCTGACTAGTTGGTGGGGGGTCGGAATAAAAATATCAATTTTTGGAAAGTCCCCCGAGTCCCCCCATCTAGTAATAAATGACTCAGCCCTCACAGCTCAAGCTCATCTCTACCCAAGCACTTGAGGGAAGTCTTCTATGACAGGAAGAACAGGGCTCTCCTGTTAGGCCACAATGCGCTACCTCAAAAGAGGCCTATAGACATCAGGTAGTACTTGACATGTTTTTAGACCACGGGGGGAGGCCTAGGCCTAGGGCATGTTGCATTAAATGCAAAACATGCTGTTGCAGTTTTAACACTTCACCAATGTGGCATCAGTCTAAATATATATCTGTCATTTCCCTTTTTTAAGGACCCAAGTGTACACGGAGAAGTACATCTTCTATAAAACCCTACCCACTAGAATGAAGTGTGCCCAAGGAGTATGTTCTCATATGTACTTCAGCCCCCACATAAACACAATGCTGTAGCATAGTGTGGCTCTCCCCGCAGTCCCCAGCACCAGCAGGCCTCTCATAGTGTACCGTAAAACCTCGCGTATAAGCCTAACTCGCGTATAAGCCGCACTCTGACCTACGGCCGATCCTATAAGCCGCACTGGTGATCTGAATGTGCCGATTTTAGCACTGTATCATAGTGGCAAAAACTCGCACCCCGATCCTGGGCCGATCCTATAAGCCGCATTGCCGATCTGATTCGCGTTCTAGCCGTGGCTTATACGCAAGGTTTTACGGTAGTCCTCTTAGGGCAGCAGAGTGCTTTAACCCTTTAAGGACGCATGTTGCTAAAAATTGACTTTTGTCATCATGATGCACCAATGCAGCCCCGGGGAAGTTGTCAGCCACTAATCACTAGGGATGTCTTTGACATCCTCCAAATCGAAATACTGATATTTAGGAAATTCCTAATATCGCATGGGGAAAACCATTATATCGGTACACTCTTTGACCTCTAAAGAGCTGCATGAATTGTCTTTTCAAAATTGGAACAATTAAGTAAATATTCCAACTAGAACAAAGGATATTATTTAAAAGGAAATGCAAGCCTAAAAATATGCCTAATAGTGCCTAACAATTCATTTAAAAAGGGTAACAATTAATTACAGAAACACATATTAATCTATGACCTTGAAATTTGTCGTTCTTTGGATAGAAAGGGTTATTATACGATTGGGCCACTCATCGTGCTTTTTCTGGGATATCCCCGTGCGGATATCTAATGATATCGGCACTCTTCCGGTGGATATCGGTACTGTACCGGGGGATATCGGCACTCTTCCGGTGGATATCGGCACTCTTCCGGTTGACGGGAGTCATTCCGAAATTTCGTCACCCATAAAATCCAAGGTCTCATGGTGATTTGAACTTGGGACCCCAAGAGTTGAAATGGGAACCTCTACGCACCACGCCGTGGATGCACTGGTAAAAGTAGGGGGCGAATCAAGGTGTCTACAGGCAGATTTTCAGCCCCGTAGGACCATTATTTAACGAGTTACAGAAGAAAAGACATTTTTTGGTATAATCTCTTTGAAATTCAATGTTTTTTTATAATTTTTTTTACTATAAAGGTAGAAGTTGGACTTAACTTACCTATTCGTTAAAATAATTCTAGGGCCATTTTTTAACATATATATATACGCACTTTAAAAATGGTACGTTTTCACCCAGATTCGATCCGGGGACCTTTGGTGTGTGAGGTGGACGTGCTAGCAGCCAAGCATTTATGGCCATGGTACATGGGGAGGGAAACGCTGCCTATATTGAAGTATACAGGGGAGCAGTTAGTAACCCCGCGCCTAGCTCCTTGTTCCTTACCTCCCCTACTGAAGATTTCCACAACATGGCGACTGCACCCTCTGTACTAGACGACTTAAATATCATTCAAAATGGCGAAATTAGGACGATTTTAAGGTAGATGATAACATTTGAGTCGAAATACCGTATAATAAACGTAATAATGAATGGTTATCAGGCACTCTGGATGTCAATCCCTTGTGCCTGATAACCATTCATTATTGGTTAAATATAACACCTCATGCTCCAAATTCACAAGCAGTAGAATGTATGATTATTTGCCTGATATAAAGCATTGGCCTACTAAATTTCTACGTCGATCAAAAATCGGCAAATCGAGACCAAAAATCGACAAGAATGGGATGTCAATGACATCCCTACTACTGACAAAGGTCAGATTGTCAGTGCAGTTTCCTCCTCTAGGATACACTTAAGGATCGAGTCGGGAAATGTGCTGTTGTCGTGGCAGGACATGCGTTAAGTAGGTTTTACTTCGTTAACGAATCTCGTTAGTGAACGGCCCCGCCCGGAACCATTACGAAGCAAGCCGCACCAATCAAAACACTGGTTAATAAGACGGAGGTTTTTGACTGAATAGTTAACCCTTTAAGGGTGGTATGATGCCTTAATGCATCTTGCCCTTGGTCATCACGATGTATGAATGCAGCCTTGACGAGTAACTCGTCAGGGCTGCATTCAAGCATCATGCCGACCATACAGGGTTGTTGCACTCGTTAAGGGCTAGTGTGATGCACCAATGCAGCACTGGCGAGTAACTTGTCGGGATCTTGATCATGACAACAAATGTAATCTTTTAGAGACATGCCGTCCTTACAGGGTTAACAAGACTGAGCCTCCTGACATGATAGTTATGGCGGTATCCTTATTATGGTTTTGTGTAATAGGTAAATGAGGGGAAACATTTCTCTATAACAAATTGAGCCTTTAGAGTGTTTTATTAATAATAGTGACATAATAGTCAGTCATTATTGCTGTTATTTTATAATAGGAATTCTAGATCAGACCTATTGATCAACTTCTTACCTTTAAGGCTTGTTCAGAGACAACACATAACTAGCGCTTGTGTTAAAAGGCTTTATATAGATAGAGGGATTTCCCAACCTTTGACCTTGACCTACCAAAAACTGCATATGTTTGAGCAGGGAATTTCTAATATGTGATTAGAAGGGTTATTGTCTATTCAAACCCATAGGGGGTGTCTCAACCCCGTAGGGTTGGCATGATGTTTAAATGCAGCACTGGCGAGTTACTCGCCAGGGCTGCATTCATGCATCATGACGACTAAGGGCATGATGCATTAATCCACTATGCCACCCTTAAAGGGTTAATGTACTATTCTTTTATGCCATTATGGTGCACCTAGTCCTGGTGAATAGGCCACTCAAAATAAGTGCTTTCTGATCACCAAGGGCTGAAAAATATGACGAGGGAGGGCCTTGGCTGTAATTTCTTCACATCTTACTGTAAAGTAGTATTTTGTTGTTGCATCTGAGACAAGTCACTCACCTGAAATGGACAAAAGTACAAACATGTTAGTACGATGGTAGAATACAACTTTGAGGTTGACGCCACTCAAAAGAAATCTGGTTTCTCATTACCGCAAGCGTCACGAAAATTATGATTTAGGGAATTAAAAAACAGGAATTCAAAACATTTTCAATGAAACAATGTTTTTGAATATCTAGCAATATTTGGTATCAAATGAAAGCTTAGGGAGTGTTCATTTATTATTTACAGGGGGATGGGTGGTGGGTTTGGGGGGTTGGGCGTAAAAACTTCCGACTCCTCTTGAGGGGGGGCATAAAAATTCAAGCCCCTTTTTAGCAAAAAAGCCTGTGCGTTACTATAGTTCAAAGGGGGGGTGAAAAACATTACACACGCTCTCGAGGGGGGGGGCGTAAAGAATTTTCGCCCCTCCGTGCGAAATCTCACCACCATCCCCTGTAATTAATAAATGAACACTCCCTTAGACTGTCAGTGATGCAGTGGGGCTAGAAATGACAACATTTCCAAATTCTGTAAATCAATAAAGACTTTTACTACTAAAGTGTACATTTTCCTATACATTTTGGCTGCTTAGTAAAAAAGAAGACGCCCTAGTATTTCCTGCAGCATTGGTGCATCATGCCGACCATTCAGGAGTGTATAAACAACATGATTCGTCATGACGCTTGAATGCAGCCCTGGGGAGTATATCGCCAGGGCCGCATTCATGCATCATTACGACCAAGGGCATGAATGATGCATTAATGCATCATGTCATCTTCAGAGGGTTAAGAAAGATAGATTCAAGTAGTATTTCCTGTGGTGTAACTCTGTGAATGGACAGCCTTTTGAAGACGCCCATTGAGCCGCTATACCTAGGTCTGAGTGGAGTCAGTAAAGGCCTATTCAGCCGGAGGGGGAGGAGGGAGCAGCTTTGAGCAACTCGGGTCGGTTTGTAGGAGCGGCTCGTTGTGGGGAGCCGTTACCGCGGTAACAGCAGCCGTTAGACGCCAAATAACCCGGTAAAGGCTGCATAGCGCTTAACCATTTAAGGATGGCATAATGTATTAATGCATCATGCCTTGGTTGTCATGATGCATGAATGTAGCACTGGCAAGTAACTCCCCAGTGCTGCATTCAAGCAGCATGCCGACCCCATAGGAGCATCGGTGAGTTACTCACAGGGGCTGCATTGGTACATGATGACGACAAATGTCATCTTTAAGCCCTTAAAAGGTTTAAAGGCCACATAGCACTTTAAAGATGGTATGTTGCTAAAAAGTGACATTTGTCAAAATGTGCCAATGCATCATGCGGACCCTTTAAGAGTGTCTCAACCCTATAAGATGGGCATGATGCTTGAATGCACCGAGGTACTCGCCAGGGCTGCATTCTAAAGGCATGATGCACTAATGCATTATGCTACTCTTAATGGGTCAATGTAGTATTTGCCATGATGCATTCATTCAGCCCTGGCAAGTGACTCGTCACTGATGCATTAAGGCATCAGGCCGACCCTATGGGAATGTATCAACCCTGTTGGGTCAGCATGATGCTTGAATACAGCACTGGCGAGTTACTTGCTAGTGCTGCATTCATGCATCATGACGACCAAGGCATGCTGTCCTCAAAGTGTTAAAGAGAAAACCACCATTCTCGAACTCCCCCATTACCTCTCCTGTAACCGCAGCAATCCAAGCCCGAACGACATCCTTATGTCGTTGTGAGGCCCTGGATGAAAGCCTTCTCGATAAAAGAGTTTGTTGGTGAACTACTCTACACTTTAGCCTTTAACCCTTAAAGAACGGATGTTGCTAAAAGATGACATTTCTCTTTTATGATGCACCAATGCAGCCCCGGCAAGTAACTCGCCAGAGCTGCATTGGTGCATAATGTCGACGCTCCAGGAATGTCTCAACCCCTTAGGGTCGGTATGATGCTTGAATGCTACACTGGCGGGTTACTCGCCAGGGCTGTATTCATGCATCATGACGACCAAGGCTGTATAGACAGTGCCATAAAGTGCCCTTTGTTTTTTATGTTGCTTAAACGCAGCTCTCCAAATCAACTCACAAGGGCTGCATTCATTCATACATCATATCAACCCTTTAAGAGTACATGTATATATGCATGAGTGCAGCCCTACTGAGTTGCGCCGCCACGGCTGCATTTATACATTATTTTGACAAAGGACAATGGACATTAAAGCTGTATTAAGCCTTTAAAGGGTTAAACCCCCAGTTGATGCCGGGCTGCAGTACCTTTAGATGCCGCTAGGTGTCTCTGTATGCTGGTGTGCTGCGGGTGCCGAAGGTGGCTAATCCCCTGATGTATAGTCACGTGGGAGCTACCTTAACCCTTCAAGGACGGCACACTGTAAAAAGTTGGTTGCCAATTTTGTAGGTGTACAGTAGATTCTATTGTAGGTGTGCAGTTTAGTGTAGGTAAATAGTAGAATCTTCTATAAATCTACAACAGATTCTTCTGTAAATCTACAGCAGATTCTACTGTTAACCCATTCTACAGTTGATTCTACTGTAGATCTAAAGTAGAATCGACTGTGTACCTACACTAACTATTGCAAGTTGCCGTCAAGGCGGCATTCGCCGTCAATAGCGGCATTTGCTGTCAAGGCGACAGTTGACAGCATCCATTTTTAAAATAATGTCATTATACATCTGGCAGCAAACAGTTCAAACAGATTTAGTGAAGATTGATATTTTAAGTAATAAATGACCCCGGTATGTTTGGTCTGCACCCAAACTACTGGCGGTAATAGGCCCATGTCGATTTTAGCAGGCTACTTACAAACTTTATCGTCTGATGATTGGATGTACTGGTACCGTAGTGTCTGTTATAGGGGATACCTAACCCTATGACGGCGCGTCCCTAAAGCATGACATTTGTCGTCCAAATGCACCCTGGCGAGTAACTCGCCAGGGCTGCATCAGTGCATCGTATTGACCATAGAGTGTATTAATCCAGTAGGTCCGACATAATGCTGCTGGCAAGTGACTCACCAGGGCTGCATTCAAGCACCGTTGCGACCATACAGGGTTTAGACACTCTACATGAAGGGAGGCCATTATGCCCCAAATCAGCCTCGGTGAGTTACATGCCGGCGCTGTATTGGTGCATTAGGACGACAAATCTCATCATTTAACGACATGCCGTCCTTAAAGAGTTCAATGCCACATAGTGTTTTATGCGCTCTTCCCATTGGTCACCATGCATCATGCCGATGGCTTACAAAGTTGATACACTCTTGAGGGACCAGCATGATGCATTAATCCAGTGCTTAAACCCGCAGGTCTCGGTACCCCTCCAGTGGCAGTGGGAGTGGAGTTGGGACAGATACTCAGCGCTATAATATAGGGGCACTGGGCCTTTAAGGCAGCATACTGTCTTTAGAGGGCTAACATTTGGCCCCAGTTAACCCCCTGTTCTACGGGCATCAATCTGCCCGTGTCGATGTAACTGTTCCCATCAGGCTGTAATTGTGCACTCACAGGCGCCGGTTATCGAATGTTCAGCAATCGAGTTAACCCTTTGACGGTCGCATAGCGCTTTAATGTGTTTGTTCTTCGTCATTTTTTAAGGGTCTTCATCATATATTGATACATGTAAAAGTAATGTGTCTTTTGCCATCAATCATTAGATCACAGTGAGAATCGCAATATTCAGTAATTTTCTCTAATAAGAATATATCACGGATGGTGAATGCACCGCTGGCGAGTAATGTCCCTGTTACACTGGCGGCATCTGCCGCACTGCATCTGCCGCAGAACGTCCTGTGCAGCAGATGCAGCTAGTGTAACAGGACAAAAACTTGCTGCAGCTTGCCGCAACAACTTGCTGCAGCAAAAGCTGACAGTCTTAGCTTTCCTTGTGGCAAGCTGTGCGGCAGATGCCGCGCAGCAAGTGCCGCCAATGTAACAGGCCCTTTACTCGCCAGGGCTACATTCATGCATGATGTCTACCCTATGGGAGTGTACTAGCATCATAGATTCTGCATGAAGCATGAATATAGCCCTGGCGAGTTACTTGCAATATGCGGCCTGTAAGAGCCTGTTACACTAGCGACATCTGCTGCGCGGCATCTGCTGCAGAAGGTGCTGTGCGGCAGATGCAGCGTCTGTAACAGGCCCAGAACTGGCCCCTAATGGGCCTGTTACATTGGCGGCACTTGCTGCGCGGCATCTGCTGCAACAGCTTGCAACAGGAAAGCTAACACTGGTAGCTATTGCTGCAGCAAGTAATTGCGGCAAGTTGCAGCAAGTTTATACCCTGTTACACCAGCTGCATCTGCCGCACAGCAAGTTCTGCGGCAGATGCAGTGCGGCAGATGCCTCTAGTGTAACAGGCCCTTAACTTGCTGCACAGCTTGCGGCAGCAAAAACTGACAGTGTTAGCTTTCCTGCGGTAAACTCTGCTGCAGATGCCATGCAGCAAGTGCCGCCAGTGTAACAGGCCCTTAAAGGGTTACCATATGGGGTGTGCAGGCCGGGTATCTACTTATATCGATCCAGGCCTCACTGTTACTGTACTTGAGTTCCCTCTTGTCTTATTGAGTGAATCAATAGAGTAGACTCGGTGTAACGGTATTATTATAGTATCTGCCTCACAGCACGAGTCAATAACGGACTACCGTAAAACCTCGCTTATAAGCCAAATTTTATTTGGCGTTTTTATTTGCTATAAGCCGAATTTCAAGTAACAAACCCCAATTCGGCTTATAGGCGAGGTTTAAATACATAGGAACATAGTGTGAACTTATTTCAAACACTTTTACTATAAGCCGAATTTTTTCTCTCAAACTCACATTTGGCTTATAACCAAGGTCGGCTTATAGCCAAGGTTTTACGGTAGGTGTAACAGCATAAGTAGGTGTAGCCATGGCAGTGGCGGAGGAGACTGGGGTGCCAGGGGGGGGGGCCTGGGCCCCTCAATCACAGAGGAGGGGAGATCCTGAATATGTTTGGACCCCCAAAATTTGTGTCAAGACTCTATTATAAAAAACACACATTTCACAAATTTATATGGAGGTAATGGCCCAAATCAGAGCTAAATGGGGCTCAAAACTACTTTTAGTGCAATGCCAATACGAGAATGTTTATATGCGCCACCATGCATTATAGCCAATGATTAACATTGGTTGGATTGGGCCCCCATGCCCCCCCCCCCCCATGGAGATTTGCCTCCTACGCCTCTGCATGGGCAGGATTATTATTCAGGAATGGATGCAATCTTCACAACATGTATCTCCCCTGCTGTTGTGGGATCTGTCTACCTGCCTACCTTCATGCTTGCTACCTGACCACTGGGAATATGGCCTCATGAGATGGGTTAATTGCTCTTACACCTTGCAGCTACCGTAAAACCTCACGTATAAGCCGAACTAGCGTATAAGCCGCTTCCCGACTTTAGGGTGTTCCTATAAGCCGCACCCCGACTCTAGAGCGTTCCTATAAGCCGCATCAACCTTCTGATTATGGAACTTTTGTCAGGACCACATTAATATTGATATAACTCCCACGATGCAGTTTACCCAAGGCAATTTTGTCTGGTCCTGGTCGGTAGTTACGTTCGCGCCCGCCGCTATGTTGTTTTTGCACAGATTCTAGCCTGAATGCCAAAATGAGATGACAGTTCTTATATTCGTCTTTGCCCTACAGCAATAGTTATCAGTACATGTATCGCCAGCAGCTTCACTGCTGGTACTGTATTATAATAGCAAAAACTTGTGTATAACCCTCCCTTGACTCTGTGCCAATCCTATAAGCCGTACCAGTGATATGACTCGCGTACTAGCTGCGGCTTCTACAAAGGTGTTATGGTGTTATGATGTATCTGAAGAAAACATTTTAAAGCCAAGCAAAGGCAATTGAGATTTTTCAGTGGCTCCCATCTACCCCCTACCTCTCCTGATCCATCCTCACCTTCCCGCCCCTAAGGAAGCCATCTCTGTGGTGTAGATGAGTTCACCCCATACTGGGTTCTCGCACCCTCCTGTTTAACCATTTAAATGCTGCATTATATGCTATGCGCTTAGTCATCATGATTCATAAATACAGCCCCAGACATAATACCCACATTATACCCACCAAGGCTGCATGCATGCATCATGCTGATGCTTTGAGAGTGTATCAAATCGGCATGATGCATATAAACATGCATTAATGCATCATGACAACAGACGGCATACTGCATTAAAGCAGAATATGGCCTTTTAAGGGTTTAGTGATTACCACCCCCATAGGCACAGTGCATTATCTAAAATGTCTCCTCTCATTCCTAATCTCCTGAAAAAGACATGTATGTAATCTCTTTCCCATGCAGGGTACAAATTACCACGGCTCGTGCTGGTCGGGGATGTAAGACTCGTGCTCACAGGTTTTAACAAGACCTCAGCTTGGCGAGTGAGGAGGCTATACAGGATATCATAGAAAGGTGTGCAACTAAAAGTCTGCAGCTATCCTTGGACCTGACAAATAGACTCTGCATACACACACAAAAAAGTGAGAGTCATTGTCGCTAAAACTACCCTCACCTGAGGGTTAGGCACTGCCCAGTAGTGTTCATAGCAGTCCCTAGGTGGTGTTACTGCACACCCTAGGTTCTCTCATTGGAACTAGTGGTATGTAGAGTCTATGTCACGTGCAAGGATAGCTGCAGACTTTTAGTTGCACACCTTTCTATGATAACCTTATAGCCTCTTCACTCGCCAAGCTGAGTCTTGTTGACTCAGGGTTTAATTAACCCTGAGTAATATACACCTACTAATTTTGCATTTTAAGACAATTTTGTGACATAGGAGAATCGTTGTATTTCGGTTATCATTCCAGATAGACAAAAGCGGAAAAAAACATGAGATAGGCAAGGTCGGGGGACAGCATTTTCCACAATTTTTCTTGAAGAAATTGAACTGCGATCTTCACGAATTTATTTCTCTCTTTCACTATTATGGAAATGTAGTAAAAAAAAGCTACCACCTCCATGGGCCTCCATAGGCTGCAAGGCATCAAGTTTTTGGGTCCAAGATAGAAATGACATTTTGAGCGAATTTGCCCGTATTTCTCTCTTTCTACCCCCAAAGCGGGCAAAAACTGGGCACATTCTACCGCCAGGACCTATGGAACAAGTCACATCCACTCTATATCTATATGTTAACAGATAGCGGTTATGATACAGATAGCGAATGTACACCAGGGGCGGGGGGACAGGGGATGGACGGCAAAGGCATGGACGCGTAACACACGCCGCCCTGTAGCCGACCGACACGGCGAAACGGAAATGGCGATGGTGTCGCTGCTGATGCTCCGATCGACTCGCTTTACGGCCGAGACGTAAAACAGCGACGCCGACAGCCACCTGCTCGCCCCCAGCCACCTGCTTTCCCACAGCCACCTGCTCACCTACAGCCACCACCTGGAATTTGATTATATATGACTTCCAATATATGAAATTAGGGTAGCTTTTTCTGGCGATTACGATTCTGCCGTCAGAAATGAGAAATAATGTATTGTACTCAAATTAGATCACTCATTCGAATTCATTTCTGATGCCAGAATTGACAGATTACCCTGAGTCATCTGTGAGGCCACTCACACACTCCATTTTTAAAACCTGTGCTCGTGCTGGTCGGGGTTGTATCCCCTCCTACCGGGCCATCCACACGCTGCCTGCCCACACTCTCTGTACAGCTACCCTAACTCTTCACTGATGAATTCAGTCGTTGCGAAAACTTTTTCATCCCACAGGACATTCGGTCCTGCAAATTTTCAATGTTGCAGGACCGGCTACATTTTTGATAGCCACATATCTGATAATTTATGCATTTTATGTATAAAATAGTTTTGTCCATTAAAAATACATTTTATTTGAAATCATCTATGACTAAATCAGAAAATACATATTTTTACACAGTGTATTGACAGACATATTTCATGTTTAGAAACTCAACTAAATTATTTTAGTTTAGTAAACCTCAACAAGTGACTGGACATTCGGTCCCACTACACTTGTGAATCTGCTGGACCGGTAGTATTTTAGGAGGATATTGCCACTGTCCTGCATGTTTTTGTAAAGACTGTAAATCAAACAAATTTTGGGATTTGAGGCCTAAATCAGCCTGGGGTAGGTTCACCATGAGTCGAACACATACCCTAAGACGGACAGTGACATTTGGTGTAGCATATTGCCTTCCAAATCCCATAGGGATCACACGTATTTGCAATGTCGAATCCTAAGAAGTGTGACATCTGCCTACAATAATTCGATGGTAGAAAGAAGAAGTGCCCTATTTGTGAGGCAGTGAAGGAGTCAAATGAATTGATCCGCCAGAGGGAATTACTGGACCAGAAGAAAAAGGAGGAGGAGGATTTTTGATTAAGTAAATTATAGAGTGACCATTTCCAAATGGGCCCAGATTTAGGACTATCTAGCAGCAACGTGCCCTCCGGACGTTTAACTACCTTTTTAACTTGTGAAAAACTGAAACTTGGGTAAGTCTCCTCTGCAAAGTCAATGGGACATTAAACTACACAAACAAACAAACAAAAGGCCCATTTATGGTGAATAGTTTATGGTGAATTAGGACAGTATAGCATGAAATGAATCTCTCAGATCAATCATCACCATCACCATCACCATCATCAACACCTACCCTTCCCCCTGACTTTCTATGACTACCGTAAAACCTCGCATATAAGCCTAACTCGCGTATAAGCCGCACCCCTAACTCTGACAGATTATATAAGCCGCAGAGGGGGTCTGAAAATTGTTAATTTGGTACTGCAGTATACTTATAAAAACTCTCGTATAAGCCGCACCCTATATAGGCATGTTTGGTATCAAAAGAAAGCTGAGTCTTATTCGCGGCTTTTACGCGAAGTTTTACGGTAGTGTCTACCTCCCTTAACCCCCTACTTGCCCCTACATTCCCCCTCTCTTCTTCCCCACTTGTCCCTACATTCCCCCTCTCTTCTCCCCCACTTGCCCCTACATTCCCCCTCTCTTCTTCCCCACTTGTCCCTACATTCCCCCTCTCTTCTCCCCCACTTGTCCCTATATTCCCCCTCTCTTCTCCCCCACTTGCCCTTACATTCCCCCTCTCTTCTCCCCCACTTGTCCCTACATTACCCCTCCGTTCAGCCCCCCCCCCCCCCCACTTGCCCCCCCCCCCCACTTGCCCCTACATTCCCCACTCTTCACCCCCTACTTGCCCCTACATTTCCCCTCCCTTCACCCCCCACTTGCCCCTACCTTCCCGCAGACTAATATATCCGTGGGTGGGCTGCGTGTGATATCGCTCGTACCAGTCAGACATGGCTTCATCGGCTGATGTTAATGTCCCTCGGGGCTCCGGGTCGACATAACTCTTCCTACCGTGAGCCCCACCTCCGGCTCCCACCACCAGGGCCTGATCTCCGGGTTCTAGCGCGAGTCTTGCCTGCCAGTTTTCCTGAGAAATGGGGAAATGTTCTGACTAGCTCTAGGTTTATAGGGAGATCGTCTGACCTGATAAGTAGTTCATGTGAAATAGATAAAGGCAATACTCCACTGCTGGCGGTCTGCCCATCTGTCACCTCCCCTCTTAGCTCAAGATTCCCACTGAGATCTTCCCTTTCTGCACTTCTCTCTCTGCCCTGTTTACTGTAGTTAACTTGAGTGTCTGTCATTCAAACTGCCCACAGTGGAATATGCTGAAAAATTAAATAAAACTCAATATCATTGACCTGAAGGTTATTCCCTTGCATTTTAAAAGAAACAACAGAAATTTGTAGTAGATATGGTACAAGTGACTTGCTGTATACGTGTTATAAGCCAAGGACAGGGTAATTGTCCAAGGCGCCAACAACAGATAATTATTGTTGTCCAAGGCTTAAAAGACATATGCAGCTAGTCACGTGTATCATATCTGACTTACACCCACAGTAGGAGAGTATGCTCTATGGACTGCATCTACATACAGCCATGTATGTAACATACAGTCAGGTCATTTCTTTTGTTCTCTCACTGGTGGTAATAAACCAAAACCTAGAGCTGTTCTAATAAGATCTCAGCAGTTGATATAAAGACCTGATGAAATGTGAATCATGTCTAAAGACTCACAATATATTACATTATTTTCGAACATTATATGTGCACCTAAATGTGCCTATATAATTAATTCATACAATCTGGCCTTAATAGGAACAACTCCTTGTATGTATTGAAGATTATTTTGTGCCAATAAAATATACAAACTACAAACTACAACTACTCAGCCAACATTTTTATTATGAATATATCCAGTTTCATACATGTAATCCTGGTAGGAGCCAGCAGGCTTTTCCCCAATGTTTATGAAAAAAACCCACTACACACAGGAAAGAAACAGCCTCAAAAGGGAGTCCAGGTTGCCTCCAGCAGAAGGACTCCCCTCTTAAGGGGAGCCCAGGTTGTTTAAGGGAGCCGAAGTGACTCTCTGAATGGCCTAGGGCAGTAACCAGCAACCTGGCTCACCTAAGAGAGTCACATAGTGACCTGGGCTCCCCTAGGGAGGGGAGTCATTCTGGAGGCAACCTGGACTCCCCTTTTGACGCCGCCCCTTTTCTCTGTGTACGTCCTGCCACAATGCCTCATTTCCCTGACTGACTCACTGATCTCCATCTGATGTAGCAGAAGGTAAGGCTTGATGTGTGCCCATCTACATGTACAAGATGTTATCATGTATCAAAGTGTGGTCCTGGCATGTACCGTAAAACCCCGCCTTTAAGATTTTGGGGTTTATTTTTCCTACAAGACGGATCTTTATCTCAAAATGGGGGGTCGTCTTAAAGGAGGGGTTATATTATATAGTATCAAAGAGAAAACCATTTTAAAGTCTTTTTTTCTACAAGACGGATTTTTATCTCAAAGTAGGGGGTCGTCTTAAAGGCGGGGTCGTCTTAAAGGAGGGGTTTTACGGTACTGACATTCCGCAATTACAGTCGGCTTCTACTACGTTGTCTGACTGCTATAAATAGATGGCGTTATGATTGTATAATGGTATTCCATACATGTATTCATGAGGTGGCCTGTGATGGATCTGCCACCACTAGGTAGGCAGTCCCCATGATGCCGTGCCCACACTACTATAGCTGCCCTTGGTGCTCCTGTAGGAAATAGCATTGCAGTGTTGCCGAAAACTTTTTAGGCACACAGGCCAATGTGGCCTGTGTAGCAAAATCATACACAGGCCATCTGTCTTCTACATAGGCCACATGCAACTTCTGTGAGGTATTGATGTCATAAAGGTCATTTAAAACTTAATTTTGTTAAAATACACAAACTGAAGCCATTGAAAAATGTGTAAATAATTTTGATAATGGTTACTTGGCCATAACTTTGCTTCTAATAGGACTATTTGAAAAATTCTTTCACTTTTGGAAAGCTGAGATCATGGCCGGCCATTGCGGCCTATCTTCAAGGCCCTTACACCGGCCATAAGGATATTACATTGGCAAAAGCCGATGTGCCGATGTCATTTCGGCAACACTGCATTGCCGGCAGTATAGAGCTTTAACCCTGTACGGACGGCATGTCTCTAAAAGAAATTCGCCAATGCTGCATTGGTCATTATAACTCAGCCATGCTACATTGGTTCGTCGTACCGATTCTTCGGGGGGTGTCTGAACCCGTAGAGTCGCCATGATGCTTGAACGCAGTATTACATACTGAACGCAGTCCTTAAAGGGTTCCCGCGACCAAAGCGCAGCTACCATATTAGGGGGGTTTGGACGTGAAATGATGCATTCTTATGCATTTTAGGGCACAATATTTAGAGACTCGGCCCCCTTACCCCAGGTCATTCAAACTCCACTGAAATAGACTATGTTTTATATGTTATTGTCCCTATCTCTCTTTCTTTCCCCTCTTTTCTTCTCTTTTCTTTTCTCTTCTTCCTCTTTTTCCCCCTTTTTTTGGGGACGGGGGGGGGCAAGGCCCATTGCCCCCCCTAGATCCGCCAATGCGGTCGGGTTACCGGAAACAAACCTCTTTTTTTATTTGGCCCTCAGGACATGAATCTAGAATCCTTACGAGTTAATTAATTGCTATTGACAGAACGCAAACAGTAAACCTTGTTTGAGCATTCCCCAGTTTGACTGAATAGACATGACTCGATTGTGCTGAATTGCACTATGCCCTTCTGTCAACATCATTCATGAATGCAGCCCTGGTGAGTAACTTACCTGGGCTGCATTTATGAATCAAGCAGACAGTATCAAACTGCTCTTTAAATATTAATTAATTGCTATTGACAGAAGGTAAACAGTTACCATGGTTAAGGCGTGCCTCAGTTTGACCGTGCACACATGCCTCAGCAAGCCCAGTTTACATTGGCCAATCAGTGCACTAACGAGCTGTGGTAAAAATAACGGCATCCAATCGCCACGCGGGATTGGTTTTATCCGGTTTTATCTCATTTCCTCTGTGAGGTTTTGGCTGGACCTGTCATGGTGAATATTTGCTATGTGACCACCCTGCCAGTGACAGCTGGTCTCTACCTGGGTGGCCACTGCCTTTCAGTTTGTAATTTCCAGGAAAAGCCATTCTGATTCCTTTTCCAGGACTCGCTTGTATTTTCTTTTCCTCTTGGAATTCTGCTTTGGATTATGTAGATATCCTAACTATAGCCTAACCAGTCACTATAGCCTAACCAAGTTAGTCTCTTTTGGCTCCCTATACGACCAACCTAGGTTGTAAGTAGGTCAGTACTGACTAACTTACATTAGTATTTCCATTCTAGGCCTATTGAAGTCATAGGCATTAGTCATATGTAGTTTTGCCTCAGTCATTCTCCAATAGCACTTGGTCATGCCTGACCAATGTCCCTATCACTAACCTCGGATAGCCACTACAAACTGAGGGCTGGGGCATTTAGATTATCTGTATATACATGTATCGTGTAAGGTTTGTTTGTAAGTCTTTGCATCACTTCACTCCCATATCCAACTTGTATAAAGCCTGCTATGGTTGGAGAGTATGCTGACTAGATCCCTCTGCCTTAGAAGTGTGCACATCCTTAGGAGATCAAAGACTCTGGTGCAGTCTAGCAGTGCCTGGTACCTGTCAGGCTGTCTACCTGCCGCTCCTTCTGTCACGGTGTCTCCCTCAATTCCTCTGTCTGTCTATTCCTCTCTGTGTCTCCTATAGACTCTCCCAGGCACCCCCCCCCCCCAGTGCATCAAGACAACAGATGTAGCCACATAATTCCAGGCACCCCCTGTCTGTGCCTGTGTGTCTCCTACAGTCTCCCAGGCACCCCCTGTCTGTCTCTGTCTGTGTCTAGAGTCTCCCAGGCACCCCCTGTCTGTCTCTGTCTGTGTCTAGAGTCTCCCAGGCACCCCCTGTCTGTCTCTGTCTGTGTCTAGAGTCCCCCAGGCACCCCCTGTCCGTCTCTGTCTGTGTCTAGAGTATCCCAGGCACCCCCTGTCTGTCTCTGTCTGTGTCTAGAGTCTCCCAGGCACCCCCTGTCTGTGCCTCTGTGTGTCTCCTAGAGTCTCCCAGGCACCCCCTGTCTGTCCCTCTGTGTGTGTCTCCTATAGTCTCCCAGGCACCCCCTGTCTGTGCCTCTGTCTGTGTCTAGAGTCTCCCAGGCACCCCCTGTCTGTCCCTCTGTCTGTGTCTAGAGTCTCCCAGGCACCCCCTGTCTGCCTCTGTGTGTCTCCTAGAGTCTCCCAGGCACCCCCTGTCTGCCTCTGTGTGTCTCCTAGAGTCTCCCAGGCACCCCCTGTCTGTGCCTCTGTCTGTGTCTAGAGTCTCCCAGGCACCCCCTGTCTGCCTCTGTGTGTCTCCTAGAGTCTCCCAGGCACCCCCTGTCTGTCTCTGTCTGTGTGTCTCCTATAGTCTCCCAGGCACCCCCTGTCTGTCCCTCTGTCTGTGTCTAGAGTCTCCCAGGCACCCCCTGTCTGTGCCTCTGTCTGTGTCTAGAGTCTCCCAGGCACCCCCTGTCTGTCTCTGTCTGTGTCTAGAGTCTCCCAGACACCCCCTGTCTGTCTCTGTCTGTGTCTAGAGTCTCCCAGGCACCCCCTGTCTGTGCCTCTGTGTGTGTCTAGAGTCTCCCAGGCATCCCCTGTCTGTCTCTGTCTGTGTCTAGAGTCTCCCAGGCACCCCCTGTCTGTGCCTCTGTGTGTGTCTAGAGTCTCCCAGGCACCCCCTGTCTGTCTCTGTCTGTGTCTAGAGTCTCCCAGGCACGCCCTGTCTGTGTCTGTCTGTGTCTAGAGTCTCCCAGGCACCCCCTGTCTGTCTCTGTCTGTGTCTAGAGTCTCCCAGGCACGCCCTGTCTGTGTCTGTCTGTGTCTAGAGTCTCCCAGGCACCCCCTGTCTGTCTCTGTCTGTGTCTAGAGTCTCCCAGGCACCCCCTGTCTGCCTCTGTGTGTGTCTAGAGTCTCCCAGGCACCCCCTGTCTGTCTCTGTCTGTGTCTAGAGTCTCCCAGGCACCCCCTGTCTGTCTCTGTCTGTGTCTAGAGTCTCCCAGGCACCCCCTGTCTGTCTCTATGTCTCCTACAGTCTCCCAGGCACCCCCCGTCTGTCTCTGTCTGTGTCTAGAGTCTCCCAGGCACCCCCTGTCTGTCTCTGTCTGTGTCTAGACGTCCTCAGAAGATCAAAGACTCTGGTGCAGTCTAGCAGTGTCTGGTACCTGTCAGGCCGTCTACCTGTGGCTCCTTCTGTCACCGTGTCTCCAGAAAGATTGAAGTCAGTTGTTATCTTTCTGGTGTCTCCCTCAATTACTCTGTCTGTCTGTGCCTCTCTGTGTCTCCTAGAGTCTCCCAGGCACCTTCCCAGTGCATCAAGACAACATCTTTAGCTACATAATCCAAGGCACCCCCAGTCTTTCTGTCTCTCCTATAGTCTCCCAGGCACCCCCTGTCTGTCTCTATGTCTCCTACAGTCTCCCAGGCACCCCTGTCTGTCTCTATGTCTCCTACAGTCTCCCAGGCACCCCTGTCTGTCTCTATGTCTCCTACAGTCTCCCAGGCACCCCTGTCTGTCTCTATGTCTCCTACAGTCTTCCAGGCACTCCTGTCTGTCTCTATGTCTCCTACAGTCTCCCAGGCACCCCTGTCTGTCTCTATGTCTCCTACAGTCTCCCAGGCACCCCTGTCTGTCTCTATGTCTCCTACAGTCTCCCAGGCACCCCTGTCTGTCTCTATGTCTCCTACAGTCTCCCAGGCACCCCTGTCTGTCTCTATGTCTCCTACAGTCTCCCAGGCACCCCTGTCTGTCTCTATGTCTCCTACAGTCTCCCAGGCACCCCTGTCTGTCTCTATGTCTCCTACAGTCTCCCAGGCACCCCTGTCTGTTCCTGTCATCAAGTGCATCAAGTGTATGTATATTATGTTCTAACCATATGCTAAGCCAAGACGGTCTCCCACACTTACCATGTCTGTCTCTCTGTCTCTGTGTCTCCTACAGTCTCCCAGGCACCCCTGTCTGTCTGTGTGTGTGTCTCCTAGAGTCTCATGGTTATGTGATGGGACTTCTCCTATCCTACATTCTGGTTCCAGTTCGGTCAAGGGTGTGGTAGCCTACCTGTTTAATCAGGTGAACGGACCCCTACCTGTATACTCCATAGGCTACCATGCTGTATAGGTAAGTACTGACTTTTAGTACGTCAAGACAACAGGGTAGGCCACTCAACCCTCCGCCTATATATGTCCTACCCATATGCTACTGAACAGAGGTCTTTAGTCATGTCCAATTCTCGTGCATGAAGAGAGGGGGGGCAGGGTGGTGGGAGGGGGAGAGGCAGCAGTGGGCAGGGAGACCAGCAGCCATGGTCGCTCCTCCTCCTCCTGGTGACAAGGCCTTAGATCATCCCTCCCTCACAGTCCCACTCTCAACCAACCCCTTCTCCTCAGAGCCTAACCCAACCCTCAATCCCCGCCTCAGACCCTTTCCTACTCCGATTCTACCCACTATCCATATCCCTATTTATTCTAGTCTGCGCTACCCTTCTTTATTCCCTCTCCCCTAACCCTTCTTTTACCATAAGCCTTCCCTAAAACTCTGTTCCACGGAACCCTCATCCTTTCCACGCCTTCCACCTTAACAACTACTCCATATTTCAATCTCTCTCATTTCTCCCCTTTCTCTTTCTCCTCCACTAACTCACCACAAATATTCTTTATCACTGTCAGCTCTCCCTGGATTTGAAAAATGCAAGGAGATTGTCTGAGGAAGGAAATTATTTTAAGCCATTTAGCCCAAACATGATGGAACATAGATCTATGGGCAGTTGCAAGGGCTGTCTGAGGAAGTGAGTGATCAGATCAGCTGCAGAGGTAGTCAACGTCTCAGGTAGTGAGGGCTGACTTCACGACACACACATATTACTACCCTTCTCCCATAAAAATGATGTTCATTTCCCAAACCCAACCCCCCTTTCCACTTCCCTCCAACCCTTTTCCTCCTCACGTCTCCCATTTCAAATCCACTCCAACCCAGTTCCCCCTTCTAGTCACCCCCCCCCCCCCTTCCTGCCATCCCCAGTATTGGGTACAGGGACAGTGACGGTGCCGACTGTGGTTATTTATAACACAGAGTCCCTCCCTGTCGTGGTGCTGGTGGTGTCCACTGCAGTGTGAGTTGAAGGCACCAGGTAGTGGACAACAGGTGGAGGCGGGGACAGGGCTTACAGGTACCGCCTTGTTACAGGTACTACTGATGGGCAGGTGTGTGTAGGGGTGGACAGGATTGATTCTGCTTGCCCTTATCGAAGAAAGATATCAAGATGTGGATGTGGATGTGTGTGTGTGTGTGTGTGTGTGTGTGTGTGTGGAGGGGATGGGGGGCAGGCAGAGCGGATGCTCTGTGCAGTGGCACGTGGGCTATATCTCAAGACCATTTGGCGAGGCCGACAACAGTTCTGTAACATCGTGTGAGGTAATGGCATCTTATGTAAATAGGATAGTATTGAAAATTGCCTTTGATACCTCTCTCACAGGGTTCCCACATGTCATGGAAAGTCATGGAATGTCATGGAATTTGAAAACTGTCTGGAAAGTCATGGAATGTCATGGAATTTTGTAAAAATTTGCCATGTGTCATGGAATGTCATGGAAAATGAAAATAATAGAATTAATATCACAAAATCTCCTAGAAATCTCCCGTTTGCTTTCTTGATTTTAGAAAATTTCTCGGGGGCCCCCGACCCCCACAAGAATGTTATAAATGTCATGGAAAATTGAGATTTTTGTCATGGAATGTCATGGAAATGTCATGGAATTTCAATCTGACATTTTTGTGGGAACCCTGCTCTCAGCATCAAGCCTTGCTAAATTCTCTCATTCAGAGGTCATCTATTCTGCGTGGCTGCTCAAGAAGACATTATCATAAAATGATAGTGAGTGTGTTTGGGGGCGGGGGGGGGGGGGTGTACCACGGCAGGTAGCAGCAGAGGCAGCCGGGACCTGACAGGTGCAGGCAATGTGGGAGGCAAGTATGGGGATGTCCAGACTCAACGCTCTGTGTGGTGGTACGCAGATCAGGCAGTCTGCGTGGATGCTGTACTGAGGCTGTAACTGCATGGTATAGTCAAGACCGGAGAATTTGGTAAAACTCCAAACTGACAGGTTGTAATGCCCCTTGATAGGTGTTAACATATTAACATTAGATACCATCTTACAATGCTAGCTTAACAAGCCCTTCAAAATGTGATTAAGGTTATATTGATATACGACTTCTGAGGATTTAAGGGCACACCCTGGAGTTTGGGGTGGTCATTTATGGTGGTGACAGGACCCTGGAGGTAATAAAGCTGAACACTCAACAATTATGGATGCTCCCCTGTCGAGAATGTTACACTCACCTAATGACCTCTTGCAGTTTTATCAATTACCTTTCCCTTTGGCGGCTTCGCCAAATTCTCTGGTCTTGACTATAACCATTGTGATCTAGATGTAGGCAGCGGGTGGAAACAGAGGGTCCATTCACCGTGAGTCGGCCACATACCTTGGGATGTCTTACACTGGAGCCGGTGTCTGAGCTCTGAGCGAGATACCTCAAGTCCAGTAGGCACCGGCTCCAGTGTAGGGATGTCTATGATGTATGTTGAGGGCGACCACTCAGTGGGCACCAGGGCACAGGTTCGGCAACATGAGGGATGAGGTTTGTGGTTGTGTGGTTGTTGGGTTGCTTTACACCCTAATTAACAGCTGAGGTCATTTCAAGGGTGGTGATGGTGATTGAATCTATGGATGACTGAAGGTAGAAAGCACACCCCTACATTTTTACTGAGACTATGGTTCTTTTACATCCCACACCACATAGGCACAGTGTGAGATGGACAGGTCTTTGATATGCTGTATGTCTACCACAGCAGGTCGTAGCTCAATCAGCAGGGCGCTGCTGAGTCTCGAACCCACGATCTTGTGAGTGCCAGACAAACGCTCTACCTCTGAGCTACTTCCAACCCCCTGCGGCTTGTGTGGTGCTGTGGGAGGTGGTGGTGGTGGGGGGGGGGCAATGGTCTCTGGAGGAAGTGGAGGCCAATTGCCCTAGCGGAGGATATCAGGTCAAGTACGGGTGCGTCCTTGTACTTGTCAATGTCAAATTAGGATATTGGCTATATGATATAGTGCTAATACTCTAAGCCTTTAGCCCTTCAACTCTTTAAAGACGGATGTCGCTAAATCATGGCATTTGTTGTCATGATGCCCAAGTAACTCTGCCCAAGTAACTCGCCGGTGTTGCATTGGAGCATCAGGCTTCAGGAGTGTCTCTAACCCATAGGGTCAGCATTATGCATGAATGCAACACTAGCGAGATACTAGCTGGGGCTGCATTCATGCATTATGACGACCAAGGGCATGATGCATTAATGCATTATGCCGTCCTATGCTGAGTGCTCTAATACAACAGTATACCCTTGGTCGTCATGATGCATGGATGTATCCCTGAGGAGTTACTGGCCAGTGCTGCATTCAAACATCGTGTATGAATGTAGCCCTGGTGAGTAGACTCGACAGAGCTGCAATCATATCTTATGACGACCACCAAGGGCATAGCATATCTGCTGCACTGAAAGGGTTAAGAAACCACTGTGATATCGAGATGCCAGGTTGGCAGCACTATAGACTCTTGTCCTATTCCATACCCTCATCATGAGGAGGCAATGCTATTAGCCTCATCCACTCATATTAGGGCTAGGGAGTGCTCATTTATGAACAATGGGAGGGGGATGGTGAAATCTCGCGCTGGGATGCAGACATTTTTACACCCACCTTCGAGAGCGCGTAGAGTATTTCGCGCCCTCGCCAAAGGCAAAGGAAGATTTTGAACTATAGTAATGTCATGGACCTGTACTATTTGTACAATTCCATGGCAATGTGTTGGCTTTTTTTTTTCTAAAAAAGGAGCACAGTCTTTTTACACCCCCCTCCCCCCTAAAGAGAAGTCAGAACCTCACCCCCCCCCCCTCAGGAAGGGTCGAAAAAGGCTATGCCCCCCAACACCCCCCCCCCCTGTGATTAATAAATGACCAGTCCCCTAGTCACTAGTCGCCAACCTCTCCTATTACTGCCTTCCTGGCCCTCCTCCATTTCTCAACTCCCCCAGCAACCATTCTACAGGAAGAAGCCATCTTGGATCCAGCCCCTCCCCTACCCATGTCCCTACAGCCCAGTAGCAATTAAAAGCACTCGTACGCCTCAAGACCCCATCACCGCCCTTTGTACGACTCCAACCATTTAAGGGTTGTGCAGTGCTGTAATGTGCTATAGGTCCCTCTCATGATGCATGCATTGAGGGGTTGGGAGGGCTGTAGGGTAGACTGACCTAAAGGTAACCACGTACCATGAGATATCCACCTTAATTTTGTTGTTATTTATGTATGGTATTGTCTTTATTTGTTCTTTGCTGGAAAGAGTATCACTTAAAGTGTACTATGATACACAAAAACAGGGCTTATCATGCATGAATGACTATAAAATTAAGATGGCCATCTCATGGTACATGGTTATCTTAAGGTCAGTCTACCCTATCCATGCATCATGGCGACCCCATTGGATTGTCTCAAGACTGTATGGTCGGCATGATATATGGATGTAGAACTGGCGAGTTACTCGCCGAGGCTGCATTCCTGCATCATGACGGCAAAGGACACATTAAAGCAGTGTGCGGCCGTCATAGGGTACTAATAGAAGTGGCAGGCGTCGGTTACTACACCCATTCACACACTACAGGAGACCAGGGTGACAAGGACACACTACACTCAAAAAGTAAACTTGTCTCCAGACTCTTCCGAGTGATGGTCATAAAATAAACGAGTCATAAACTTCGACAAGGAAGCGGGCCTTCTAGCTGAAGATAGAAGACCCACTTGGCATGTGCCAGCCCAAAACCCGACATTTGCCAGCTCCAAATTCCATTTGTGGGATGGTAACCTGGTAAGTTAGACAACTTTTGACTCGTTTATTTTATGATAGTCACTTTGACGAGTTTGGAGACAAGTTTACTTTTTCAGTGTAGTCCTCCCCCGTCCCCTGTGGCTGTCAGGCCGACAGGGGCTGACAGGAGCCTGTATTGTAGACCCTGTCCCCAGCAGTGTCGTAGGAAAAGGGGGGGGGGGCAGGAGAGTGGGCGGGCCCCCCAATCACTCAGGAGTGGGGGGGCTGAATATGTTTGGGCCCCCTCAAAAAATATGCCAAGACCTTTGATATAATACATACAACCCGTACCTCTCCCGCATCAATGAAGATATATGCTTCCTATGCCTGTAGACCTTGTCCCCTGGTAAAGCGGTTGGTTGGTACACTTACTGCTACATAGTTCAGTTTGAACGAAAAGTTTTTAGCCTTGCAGGACATTCGGTTCTGCAGATTTGTTATTCTGCAGGCCCGAATAAATGTTTGCAGGCCCGTATACCAAGAGGAAATGATTGTATTAAGAAAAATTATCATAAAGCTAGCATTTACATGGAAATTGATCATGAATAGAGGTTACTGGTATATTCAAATCATTTGGATGGTTACAATTGTCTAGTTTTGGGTAACTCTCTACAAAATATTCAGGCTTTCTAGTTTAATCTCTAGAAACCTTAATAATGGTTCGATTTACAAGCCATAAAAACTGGCATGTAGACAATGATCATAGCCAGCCATTGGGGCCGGCAGACACAGACTCTCTGCCGGACCAGCAGGCTTTTAGCCGGCTATAGCCGGTGTCCGGCAGGTTTTCGTATAGCCTGCATAGTTACCAGGCTTCATCTATATTCATTTTTGTCATCATGCCTTACCGTACAGTGGTGTGAACCCTACACAAAAACCCATCAAGACATTAGGACAATCCTCACTGAGGTATTAATCTGTATCAAGCTACCACGTCAGCTAATTTTAGATGATTTTCTCATTTTAAGTTGATTACTTGATCCATGCAGGTATTGAAAGTTGGAAGGCTCTCATTCATCATTTAGCATAATAAAACTACCATAAATTATATTGTTACAAATAGATAACTGTCGGCTCGCAGAAATCAAGGCCTGTTAGAGATCATTGGTGGATTTAGCTTGCAATCACAACAGAACAACCTGTATACAACCAGTACAATCAGTCTAATCCTACCTGCAAATACAATACATTGGCACGATAAAGAATGAATGGAAAATGTTTTTAAGCTGGAGGCAGAATTTCAAAAGAGATCTGGAAATCACTTTATGAGGAACGGAATGTTAGAGGGTGGCATCCATGCCATTTCCTTTGAAATAGGGGCTGATAATAGCAGCCATCACCGAAAATCATGATTTCTGGCCATATGATGTTATTTAGTCATTTAAGGTGTCTTAATCCACATGTTGAGGGTCGAGGAATACTGTTGGGGCATTACATTTCCATCTCCAGGGTTATATCATACCCTATCTGGGCAGCCATTACCAAAAATCACGAATTTGGCCATATCTTGTCTCCTGACTATAGATGATAGGAGCGGCAGTGGCGTCCTGACATGGGTAGATTCATCCTGCAGCATGGTATAGTCAAGTCCCGAGAATTTGGCGAAACTCCCCCCTGAGAGGTTGTAATCCTCAATTTTGGGTGTAAGCTCATTAACATCAGATACCATCACCTCACACCATTTAAACAACCCATTTAAACATTCATTTAGGAGCAACTCACCCTATTCTGAGAATCACACTCTCAGACATCACAGGTTTACAGTGATCATTTATGATGGACAGTGGACCCTGGAGGTTTTAAAACTGACCACAGGGCATTTAGGGGTGCCCCTCACTGTGATGGTTACACTCAGCTAATGACCCCCTGCAGTTCTATCAATTAACTTTCTCTTTGGCGGCTTCGCCAAATTCCCCGGTCTTGACTATAGTAGTGGTGACACACGGAAGACCCCCCCCCCCCCCACACACACACAGATGGCTATTAATAGCTGCTACATGGGGGAGCAGGCCAGAACACGGAGCATGCCGCGCTGTATGCCTCTACTATAGAGTCTGCCACAATGTGTCCTCATGTATCACACTACCGTAAGTCCCCGCGTACTACCCGCGGGTTGTACGTTAACCAAACTTGCATTTGATACCAGATGTGCCTACATAGGTGCAAGTTATACGAGGGTTTTTATCACTATAGAATAGTACTAAAATTGAGGTTTCCAGATCCAAAAACGGGTTATAGGATTCTTCTGAGTTACAGCGCGGGTCATACGCGAGATGCAGGTAGTACGCGGGAATTTACGGGATGTATGCATAGCCCTCATACAAGCCACACACAGCAGCGCCACGAGCGCCGCAAGCACATACATGTGTGTTGATGTAATGGGTCTTTGAGCTGAAGTGTATACATAAATGCTCATCGTCAGATCCCTGAGTCAAAACGGGAGGGAGCAGCTGAGTCAGAGCATGAGAGTGTAGCTGAGTTTGTTGGGAGCAGCTGAGGGTGAGGGAAGTAGCTCATAGTGGGGGGAGCAGCTGAGGGTGAGGGGAGTAAGTAGCTCATAGTGAGGGGAGCAGCTGAGGGTGAGGAGAGCAGCTGAGGGCGAGGGGAGAAGCTGAGGGTGAGGGGAGCAGCTTGGGGTGAGGGGAGCAGCTGAGGGTGAGGGGAGCAGCTGAGGGTGAGGGGAGCAGCTGAGGGTGAGGGGAGTAAGTAGCTCATAGTGAGGGGAGCAGCTGAGGGTGAGGGGAGCAGCTGAGGGCGAGGGGAGAAGCTGAGGGTGAGGGGAGCAGCTGGGGGTGAGGGGAGCAGCTGAGGGTGAGGGGAGCAGCTGAGGGTGAGAGGAGCAGCTGAGGGTGAGGAGAGCAGCTGAGGGCCAGGGGAGCAGCTGAAGGTGAGGGGAGAGGCTGAGGGTGAGGGAAGCAGCTCATGGTGGAGAGGGAGCAGCTCATAGTGGGGGCAGCAGATCAGGGTGAGGGGAGCAGCTCAGGGTGAGGGGAGCAGCTCATGGTGGGAAGAGCAGTTCATGGTGAGGGCAGCAGCTCAGGGTAAGGACAGCAGTTTTATGTATGTGAGAACAGCTCATATTTAGGCCAACAGCTGATGGTAAGGGGGAGCAGCTCATGGTGGAGAGGAGGGAGCAGCTTATAAAGGATTGATGTGGAAGAGGAACAGAGGTGTGGAGGTTGAGCAGCTCATGGT
This sequence comes from Harmothoe impar, assembly GCA_947462335.1. Classification (NCBI taxonomy): domain Eukaryota; kingdom Metazoa; phylum Annelida; class Polychaeta; order Phyllodocida; family Polynoidae; genus Harmothoe; species Harmothoe impar. The sequence goes on along the minus strand of OX381715.1, from coordinate 7,038,299 downwards.
GGGGGAGCAGCTGAAGGTGAGGGGAGAGGCTGAGGGTGAGGGGAGCAGCTAAGGGTGAGGGGAGAGGCTCAGGGGAGAGGCTGAGGGTGAGGGGAGAGGCTGAGGGTGAGGGGAGAGGCTGAGGGTGAAGGGAGCAGCTGAAGGTGACGGGCGGGGCTGAGGGTAAGGGGAGCAGCTGAAGGTAAGGGGAGCAGCAGAAGGTGAGGGGAGCAGCTGAGGGTGAGGGGAGCAGCTGAGGGTGAGGGGAGCAGCTGAGGGTGAGGGGAGCAGCTGAGGGTGAAGGGAGCAGCTGGGGTGAGGGGAGCAGCTGAGGGTGAGGGGAGCAGCTGAGGGTGAGGGGAGCAGCTGAGGGTGAGGGGAGCAGCTGAGGGTGAGGGGAGCAGCTGAAGGTGAGAGGAGCAGCTGAAGGTGAGGGGAGCAGCTGAGGGTGAGGGGAGCAGCTGAGGGTGAGGGGAGCAGCTGGGGGTGAGGGGAGCAGCTGATGGTGAGGGGAGCAGCTGGGGGTGAGGGGAGCAGCTGAGGGTGAGGGGAGCAGCTGAGGGTGAGGGGAGCAGCTGAGGGTGAGGGGAGCAGCTCATGGTGGAGAGGGAGGGAGCAGCTCATAGAGGATTGAGGGGGACAGGGGGTTGGTGATATGAACGGGGTTGGTGCTATGAAGGGAGGGTG